>CP098284.1:1745000-1747500 GCA_023658505.1 Epichloe gansuensis
CATGCACTCACTCTATATAACTCAAGGACACTTCTCTGTTAGTGACTGGTTTGTATAGGCAAGTATAGGTTAGGCGCCTACCTAAACCAAGATTTTTCTATGGCGGTATAGGTTAGGCGCCTACCCTAGACCAACATTTTTCTGCGGCGGTATAGGTTAGGTGCCTACCCTAGACCAAGTACTTTTTCCACAGGTATAGGTTAGGTGCCTACCTAGACCAAGATTTTTTGCGCAGGTATAGGTTAGGTGCCTACCCTGAACCAACATTTTTCTATGGCGGTATAGGTTAGGCGCCTACCCTGAACCAACATTTTTCTATGGCGGTATAGGTTAGGTGCCTACCCTAGACCAAGTACTTTTTCCACAGGTATAGGTTAGGTGCCTACCTAGACCAAGATTTTTGCGCAGGTATAGGTTAGGTGCCTACCCTGAACCAACATTTTCTATGGCGGTATAGGTTAGGTGCCTACCCTGAACCAACATTTTTCTGCGGCGGTATAGGTTAGGTGCCTACCCTAGACCAAGATTTTTGCGCAGGTATAGGTTAGGTGCCTACCCTGAACCAACATTTTTCTATGGCGGTATAGGTTAGGCGCCTACCCTGAACCAACATTTTTCTATGGCGGTATAGGTTAGGCGCCTACCCTAGACCAAGATTTTTTTGCGCAGGTATAGGTTAGGTGCCTACCCTGAACCAACATTTTTCTATGGCGGTATAGGTTAGGCGCCTACCCTGAACCAACATTTTTCTATGGCGGTATAGGTTAGGCGCCTACCCTAGACCAAGATTTTTTTGCGCAGGTATAGGTTAGGTGCCTACCCTGAACCAACATTTTCTATGGCGGTATAGGTTAGGTGCCTACCCTGAACCAACATTTTTCTGCGGCGGTATAGGTTAGGCGCCTACCTAGACCAACATTTTTCTATGGCGGTATAGGTTAGGCGCCTACCCTAGACTAACATTTTTTGCGCAGGTATAGGTTAGGTGCCTACCCTGAACCAACATTTTTCTATGGCGGTATAGGTTAGGTGCCTACCCTGAACCAACATTTTTCTGCGGCGGTATAGGTTAGGCGCCTACCCTAGACCAACATTTTTCTATGGCGGTATAGGTTAGGCGCCTACCCTAGACTAACATTTTTCTGCGGCGGTATAGGTTAGGCGCCTACCCTAGACCAAGATTTTTTGCGCAGGTATAGGTTAGGTGCCTACCCTGAACCAACATTTTTCTATGGCGGTATAGGTTAGGTGCCTAACCTATACCTGTCCGCGCATGCCCTACTACCCTCCCAGTTCCCATGCGCTCACTCCATACAACTCAAGGACACTCCTCTGTCAGTGACTGGTTTGTATGGGCAGGTCTAGGTTAGGTGCCTAACCTATACCTGTCCGCGCATGCCCTACTACCCTCCCAGTTCCCATGCGCTCACTCCATACAACTCAAGGACACTCCTCTGTCAGTGACTGGTTTGTATGGGCAGGTCTAGGTTAGGTGCCTAACCTATACCTGTCCGCGCATGCCCTACTACCCTCCCAGTTCCCATGCGCTCACTCCATACAACTCAAGGACACTCCTCTGTCAGTGACTGGTTTGTATGGGCAGGTCTAGGTTAGGTGCCTAACCTATACCTGTCCGCGCATGCCCTACTACCCTCCCAGTTCCCATGCGCTCACTCCATACAACTCAAGGACACTCCTCTGTCAGTGACTGGTTTGTATGGGCAGGTCTAGGTTAGGTGCCTAACCTATACCTGTCCGCGCATGCCCTACTACCCTCCCAGTTCCCATGCGCTTACTCCATACAACTCAAGGACACTCCTCTGTCTGTAACCGGTTTGTATGGGCAGGTCTAGGTTAGGTGCCTACCCTGAACTAACATTTTTCTGCGGCGGTATAGGTTAGGTGCCTACCCTAGACTAAGTATTTTTTTCCCACAGGTATAGGTTAGGTGCTTACCCTAGACTAACATTTTTCTGCGGCGGTATAGGTTAGGTGCCTAACCTATACCCATCCGCGCATGCCCTGCTACCCTCCCAGTTTCCATGCGCTCACTCCATACAATTCGAGGACACTCCTCTGTCAGTGACTGGTTTGTATGGGCAGGTCTAGGTTAGGTGCCTAACCTATACCCGTCCGCGCACGCTGTCATCGTGCGGGCGGGCGCTGTGGTCGTGCGTGCGGGCGCTGTGGTCGTGTGCGCGGGCGCTGTGGTCGTGTGCGCGGGCGCTGTGGTCGTGTGCGCGGGCGCTGTGGTCGTGTGCGCGGGCGCTGTGGTCGTGTGCGCGGGCGCTGTGGTCGTGCGTGCGGGCGCCGTCGTGTGCGGGCGCGGGAGGCGATCAAAAGTTGGTGCACATGGGCGTCTGCGTTGTATGGCCGTGAGTCGATTTTTACTTTTCCCATACAAATGAATTTTGCGGAAAATAAAAAGTGGCTCGCGAGCCCCCGCTGGCGACCCAGGTCCGCCGATATGGTCGGTGGGTATTTGAGAGGGGGCGAAAAG
>CP098284.1:1755000-1762500 GCA_023658505.1 Epichloe gansuensis
ATTGCTGGTAAACTGCATACCGGCCGTAGCCGAAACGAGCAGGTTGTCTGTGATATGCGTATGTGGCTGCGCGAACGAATTAGGGAGATTGATGAGCAACTCGTTGCCTTCCTTAAGGTAATTGCTGCCCGTGCTGAGTCGGACATGTAAGCCTCCTAGCCCTGCCTCCTCCGATCGAGCTACCCCTTCTAACCACTATCTTAGCAACTACCTTATGCCTGGGTACACCCACCTCCAACGAGCCCAGCCAATTCGTTGGTCTCAATGGCTATTGTTATTTGGCTTTACCTTTGCGAATGACGTCGAGCGACTCCGCGAGTGTCTGAAGAGAATTAACAAGAGCCCACTTGGCTGTGGCGCTCTTGCTGGTAATGTCTTTGATATTGATCGCGAAATGATGGCTAAAGAGCTTGGATTCGATGGTATTATGTGGAATTCCATGCATGCCGTGTCGGATCGTGATTTCGTGACCGAGTTCCTACAGTGGGGTAGTATGCTAATGCAGCATATTTCGCGATGGTCCGAGGATCTTATCATCTATTCCACCACGGAATTTGGCTTTATTTCCCTTGCAGATGCATATCAGTCCGGATCGTCGTTGATGCCTCAGAAGAAAAACCCTGATGGTCTTGAGTTATTGCGAGGAAAAGCTGGTCGCACGTTTGGGCACATGGCTGGGCTGATGATGGCGCAAAGGGCTTGCCTAGCACGTACAACAAGGACCTGCAGGAGAGCTGGGAACCTATGCTGGACCATGTGAAAACCGTCTCCGATAGCTTGCAGATTGCAAACGGCATTCTTGCTACGCTTACCGTTCGACCAGAGTGCATGTTGGCGGCACTAGACCCTCTATGACTGCGACCGACTTGGCCGAGAATTTAGTGAGGAAAGGCGTGCCCTTCCGCGAGACTCACCATATCTCTGGGCGATGTGTAGCGAAGAGCGAAGAGCTAGGTATCCCTATGAATGAGCTTACACTTGAGCAACTCCAGGCTATTGATGCCCGTTTTACGGAGGATATTATGGATTCGTTCAAGTATGAGGCAAGCGTTGAGGCGAAATCAGCCAAGGGTGGCACTAGTCGATCAAGTATCCTAGAGCAGATCAAGGTCCTTAGGGCTATGTTAGAGTAGAGACTTGCTAGTGTCTGCGTTGTATTGTGAGACGATTTTTGACTTTCTCTATGCAAGTGAATTTTGCGGAAAATAAAAAGTGGCCCGCGAGCCCCCACTGGCGACCCTAAACCGCTAGTCCGCTCGGTAGGCTTCTGAGGGGTGGACTATGCTAGGTCACCCTCTGGGGGGGCCCACCGCGGGCGCTAGGGTAGGTAAAATAGAAAAAGTTGTTAGTAGGCGCTGCCCCGAGCGTAAGTATAGAGGTTACTATGGGTAGTGGTGGGCCGACTGGCTGGGCTAGCGGGCGAATTTCGCTGCGGTGGATAGGAGGGAGTAGTCTAGGTTAGGCGCCTACCTATACTAGTCACGATATGGGTAGGTATAGGTTAGGCACCTACCTAAACCGGTATTCTTCACGAAGGTATAGGTTAGGTGCCTACCCTATACTAGTATTATTCACGAAGGTATAGGTTAGGTGCCTACCCTATACCTATCCGCGCATGCCCTGCTGTCCTCCTAGTTTCATGCACTCACTCTATATAACTCAAGGACACTTCTCTGTTAGTGACTGGTTTGTATAGGCAAGTATAGGTTAGGCGCCTACCTAAACCAAGATTTTTCTATGGCGGTATAGGTTAGGCGCCTACCCTAGACCAACATTTTTCTGCGGCGGTATAGGTTAGGTGCCTACCCTAGACCAAGTACTTTTTCCACAGGTATAGGTTAGGTGCCTACCTAGACCAAGATTTTTGCGCAGGTATAGGTTAGGTGCCTACCCTGAACCAACATTTTTCTATGGCGGTATAGGTTAGGCGCCTACCCTGAACCAACATTTTTCTATGGCGGTATAGGTTAGGTGCCTACCCTAGACCAAGTACTTTTTCCACAGGTATAGGTTAGGTGCCTACCTAGACCAAGATTTTTGCGCAGGTATAGGTTAGGTGCCTACCCTGAACCAACATTTTTCTATGGCGGTATAGGTTAGGTGCCTACCCTGAACCAACATTTTTCTGCGGCGGTATAGGTTAGGTGCCTACCCTAGACCAAGATTTTTGCGCAGGTATAGGTTAGGTGCCTACCCTGAACCAACATTTTTCTATGGCGGTATAGGTTAGGCGCCTACCCTGAACCAACATTTTTCTATGGCGGTATAGGTTAGGCGCCTACCCTAGACCAAGATTTTTTGCGCAGGTATAGGTTAGGTGCCTACCCTGAACCAACATTTTTCTATGGCGGTATAGGTTAGGCGCCTACCCTGAACCAACATTTTTCTATGGCGGTATAGGTTAGGCGCCTACCCTAGACCAAGATTTTTTGCGCAGGTATAGGTTAGGTGCCTACCCTGAACCAACATTTTTCTATGGCGGTATAGGTTAGGTGCCTACCCTGAACCAACATTTTTCTGCGGCGGTATAGGTTAGGCGCCTACCCTAGACCAACATTTTTCTATGGCGGTATAGGTTAGGCGCCTACCTAGACTAACATTTTTTGCGCAGGTATAGGTTAGGTGCCTACCCTGAACCAACATTTTTCTATGGCGGTATAGGTTAGGTGCCTACCCTGAACCAACATTTTTCTGCGGCGGTATAGGTTAGGCGCCTACCTAGACCAACATTTTTCTATGGCGGTATAGGTTAGGCGCCTACCCTAGACTAACATTTTTCTGCGGCGGTATAGGTTAGGCGCCTACCCTAGACCAAGATTTTTTTGCGCAGGTATAGGTTAGGTGCCTACCCTGAACCAACATTTTTCTATGGCGGTATAGGTTAGGTGCCTAACCTATACCTGTCCGCGCATGCCCTACTACCCTCCCAGTTCCCATGCGCTCACTCCATACAACTCAAGGACACTCCTCTGTCAGTGACTGGTTTGTATGGGCAGGTCTAGGTTAGGTGCCTAACCTATACCTGTCCGCGCATGCCCTACTACCCTCCCAGTTCCCATGCGCTCACTCCATACAACTCAAGGACACTCCTCTGTCAGTGACTGGTTTGTATGGGCAGGTCTAGGTTAGGTGCCTAACCTATACCTGTCCGCGCATGCCCTACTACCCTCCCAGTTCCCATGCGCTCACTCCATACAACTCAAGGACACTCCTCTGTCAGTGACTGGTTTGTATGGGCAGGTCTAGGTTAGGTGCCTAACCTATACCTGTCCGCGCATGCCCTACTACCCTCCCAGTTCCCATGCGCTCACTCCATACAACTCAAGGACACTCCTCTGTCAGTGACTGGTTTGTATGGGCAGGTCTAGGTTAGGTGCCTAACCTATACCTGTCCGCGCATGCCCTACTACCCTCCCAGTTCCCATGCGCTTACTCCATACAACTCAAGGACACTCCTCTGTCTGTAACCGGTTTGTATGGGCAGGTCTAGGTTAGGTGCCTACCCTGAACTAACATTTTTCTGCGGCGGTATAGGTTAGGTGCCTACCTAGACTAAGTATTTTTCCCACAGGTATAGGTTAGGTGCTTACCCTAGACTAACATTTTTCTGCGGCGGTATAGGTTAGGTGCCTAACCTATACCCATCCGCGCATGCCCTGCTACCCTCCCAGTTTCCATGCGCTCACTCCATACAATTCGAGGACACTCCTCTGTCAGTGACTGGTTTGTATGGGCAGGTCTAGGTTAGGTGCCTAACCTATACCCGTCCGCGCACGCTGTCATCGTGCGGGCGGGCGCTGTGGTCGTGCGTGCGGGCGCTGTGGTCGTGTGCGCGGGCGCTGTGGTCGTGTGCGCGGGCGCTGTGGTCGTGTGCGCGGGCGCTGTGGTCGTGTGCGCGGGCGCTGTGGTCGTGTGCGCGGGCGCTGTGGTCGTGCGTGCGGGCGCCGTCGTGTGCGGGCGCGGGAGGCGATCAAAAGTTGGTGCACATGGGCGTCTGCGTTGTATGGCCGTGAGTCGATTTTTACTTTTCCCATACAAATGAATTTTGCGGAAAATAAAAAGTGGCTCGCGAGCCCCGCTGGCGACCCAGGTCCGCCGATATGGTCGGTGGGTATTTGAGAGGGGGCGAAAAGAAGCCCGGACAGCTGAGCAGCGGCGCCGCAAGGCAATGCAGTTCGGCGAGTACCGCCCTCTCTGTACCGTATCTTGCAGACGTCTATTGCGTGGCCCTTTGAACAAACTTGTAGGCTGTGGTCTCGTTGGCGGGGGTTCATAGTAGACGTCGACTTCCCCGAAACCGGTCGCTCAGGCTTCACGGCGTACGGGAAATGCCTGGCTGCAGTGGGAGGCTCGCCTCTAGGCTGCTGGCCGGATGGGTTCTGTGGGCGATTGGCCTCTGGCCGTCATGCCGTAATTCAGAGCAACAGGTGGCAACCACGTGTAGCTGACGCCGGAATGGCAGATGCTGCGCGCTGCGTCCTCCTCTCGGGGCGCCTAGACCGCACAGCCCACAGCGGGCGACAGCGTGCGTGTGGACGGATGCCCCGGGAACTTAGAGGGAAAAGCGGAATGCCACAGGCGGTCTCTCCGGCCCACAGCCGGCTGAAGCCACCCGCGGCGCGCCGTGTCACAGCGGGCGACCACCAGAAAACTAAATCTCTCCAGCGCTGCCCCGGCGGCGCTGGCAGGCCATCCCGGCGAACGATAGTTACCTGGTTGATTCTGCCAGTAGTCATATGCTTGTCTCAAAGATTAAGCCATGCATGTCTAAGTATAAGCAATTATACAGCGAAACTGCGAATGGCTCATTATATAAGTTATCGTTTATTTGATAGTACCTTACTACTTGGATAACCGTGGTAATTCTAGAGCTAATACATGCTAAAAATCCCGACTTCGGAAGGGATGTATTTATTAGATTAAAAACCAATGCCCTCTGGGCTCTCTGGTGATTCATAATAACTTCTCGAATCGCATGGCCTTGTGCTGGCGATGGTTCATTCAAATTTCTTCCCTATCAACTTTCGATGTTTGGGTAGTGGCCAAACATGGTTGCAACAGGTAACGGAGGGTTAGGGCTCGACCCCGGAGAAGGAGCCTGAGAAACGGCTACTACATCCAAGGAAGGCAGCAGGCGCGCAAATTACCCAATCCCGATTCGGGGAGGTAGTGACAATAAATACTGATACAGGGCTCTTTTGGGTCTTGTAATTGGAATGAGTACAATTTAAATCCCTTAACGAGGAACAATTGGAGGGCAAGTCTGGTGCCAGCAGCCGCGGTAATTCCAGCTCCAATAGCGTATATTAAAGTTGTTGTGGTTAAAAAGCTCGTAGTTGAACCTTGGGCCTGGCTGGCCGGTCCGCCTCACCGCGTGTACTGGTCCGGCCGGGCCTTTCCCTCTGTGGAACCCCATGCCCTTCACTGGGCGTGGCGGGAAACAGGACTTTTACTTTGAAAAATTAGAGTGCTCCAGGCAGGCCTATGCTCGAATACATTAGCATGGAATAATGAAATAGGACGCGCGGTTCTATTTTGTTGGTTTCTAGGACCGCCGTAATGATTAATAGGGACAGTCAGGGGCATCAGTATTCAATTGTCAGAGGTGAAATTCTTGGATTTATTGAAGACTAACTACTGCGAAAGCATTTGCCAAGGATGTTTTCATTAATCAGGAACGAAAGTTAGGGGATCGAAGACGATCAGATACCGTCGTAGTCTTAACCATAAACTATGCCGACTAGGGATCGGACGATGTTATTTTTGACTCGTTCGGCACCTTACGAGAAATCAAAGTGCTTGGGCTCCAGGGGAGTATGGTCGCAAGGCTGAAACTTAAAGAAATTGACGGAAGGGCACCACCAGGGGTGGAGCCTGCGGCTTAATTTGACTCAACACGGGAAACTCACCAGGTCCAGACACAATGAGGATTGACAGATTGAGAGCTCTTTCTTGATTTTGTGGGTGGTGGTGCATGGCCGTTCTTAGTTGGTGGAGTGATTTGTCTGCTTAATTGCGATAACGAACGAGACCTTAACCTGCTAAATAGCCCGTATTGCTTTGGCAGTACGCTGGCTTCTTAGAGGGACTATCGGCTCAAGCCGATGGAAGTTTGAGGCAATAACAGGTCTGTGATGCCCTTAGATGTTCTGGGCCGCACGCGCTACACTGACGGAGCCAGCGAGTACTCCCTTGGCCGGAAGGCCCGGGTAATCTTGTTAAACTCCGTCGTGCTGGGGATAGAGCATTGCAATTATTGCTCTTCAACGAGGAATCCCTAGTAAGCGCAAGTCATCAGCTTGCGTTGATTACGTCCCTGCCCTTTGTACACACCGCCCGTCGCTACTACCGATTGAATGGCTCAGTGAGGCGTCGGACTGGCCCAGAGAGGTGGGCAACTACCACTCAGGGCCGGAAAGCTCTCCAAACTCGGTCATTTAGAGGAAGTAAAAGTCGTAACAAGGTCTCCGTTGGTGAACCAGCGGAGGGATCATTACCGAGTTTACGCTCCCAAACCCCTGTGGACTTATACCTTTACTGTTGCCTCGGCGGGCACGGCTGCGGGCGCTCCCCGCGGGGCGCCGGGGCCAGGCGCCCGCCGGAGGACCCAAACTCTTCTGTATTTTCTTGCGCATGTCTGAGTGGATTTACTGTCAAATGAATCAAAACTTTCAACAACGGATCTCTTGGTTCTGGCATCGATGAAGAACGCAGCGAAATGCGATAAGTAATGTGAATTGCAGAATTCAGTGAATCATCGAATCTTTGAACGCACATTGCGCCCGCCAGTATTCTGGCGGGCATGCCTGTTCGAGCGTCATTTCAACCCTCAAGCCCTCTGCGTGCTTGGTGTTGGGGGCCGGCCCGCCCGCCTCGCGGTGGCGGCCGCCCCGAAATGAATCGGCGGTCTCGTCGCAGCCTCCTTTGCGTAGTAACATACCACCTCGCAACCGGGAGCGCGGCGCGGCCACTGCCGTAAAACGCCCAACTTCTCCAAGAGTTGACCTCGAATCAGGTAGGAATACCCGCTGAACTTAAGCATATCAATAAGCGGAGGAAAAGAAACCAACAGGGATTGCCCCAGTAACGGCGAGTGAAGCGGCAACAGCTCAAATTTGAAATCTGGCCCCGGGGCCCGAGTTGTAATTTGCAGAGGATGCTTTGGCGAGGCGCCTTCCGAGTTCCCTGGAACGGGACGCCATAGAGGGTGAGAGCCCCGTCTGGCTGGATGCCGAGCCTCTGTAAAGCTCCTTCGACGAGTCGAGTAGTTTGGGAATGCTGCTCTAAATGGGAGGTATATGTCTTCTAAAGCTAAATATTGGCCAGAGACCGATAGCGCACAAGTAGAGTGATCGAAAGATGAAAAGCACTTTGAAAAGAGGGTTAAATAGTACGTGAAATTGTTGAAAGGGAAGCGCTCATGACCAGACTTGGACCCGGTGAATCATCCAGCGTTCTCGCTGGTGCACTTCGCCGGGCCCAGGCCAGCATCAGTTCGCC
>CP098284.1:1767500-1772500 GCA_023658505.1 Epichloe gansuensis
CGACTTGGCCGAGAATTTAGTGAGGAAAGGCGTGCCCTTCCGCGAGACTCACCATATCTCTGGGCGATGTGTAGCGAAGAGCGAAGAGCTAGGTATCCCTATGAATGAGCTTACACTTGAGCAACTCCAGGCTATTGATGCCCGTTTTACGGAGGATATTATGGATTCGTTCAAGTATGAGGCAAGCGTTGAGGCGAAATCAGCCAAGGGTGGCACTAGTCGATCAAGTATCCTAGAGCAGATCAAGGTCCTTAGGGCTATGTTAGAGTAGAGACTTGCTAGTGTCTGCGTTGTATTGTGAGACGATTTTTGACTTTCTCTATGCAAGTGAATTTTGCGGAAAATAAAAAGTGGCCCGCGAGCCCCCACTGGCGACCCTAAACCGCTAGTCCGCTCGGTAGGCTTCTGAGGGGTGGACTATGCTAGGTCACCCTCTGGGGGGGCCCACCGCGGGCGCTAGGGTAGGTAAAATAGAAAAAGTTGTTAGTAGGCGCGCTGCCCCGAGCGTAAGTATAGAGGTTACTATGGGTAGTGGTGGGCCGACTGGCTGGGCTAGCGGGCGAATTTCGCTGCGGTGGATAGGAGGGAGTAGTCTAGGTTAGGCGCCTACCCTATACTAGTCACGATATGGGTAGGTATAGGTTAGGCACCTACCCTAAACCGGTATTCTTCACGAAGGTATAGGTTAGGTGCCTACCCTATACTAGTATTATTCACGAAGGTATAGGTTAGGTGCCTACCCTATACCTATCCGCGCATGCCCTGCTGTCCTCCTAGTTTCATGCACTCACTCTATATAACTCAAGGACACTTCTCTGTTAGTGACTGGTTTGTATAGGCAAGTATAGGTTAGGCGCCTACCCTAAACCAAGATTTTTCTATGGCGGTATAGGTTAGGCGCCTACCCTAGACCAACATTTTTCTGCGGCGGTATAGGTTAGGTGCCTACCCTAGACCAAGTACTTTTTTCCACAGGTATAGGTTAGGTGCCTACCCTAGACCAAGATTTTTTGCGCAGGTATAGGTTAGGTGCCTACCCTGAACCAACATTTTTCTATGGCGGTATAGGTTAGGCGCCTACCCTGAACCAACATTTTTCTATGGCGGTATAGGTTAGGTGCCTACCCTAGACCAAGTACTTTTTTCCACAGGTATAGGTTAGGTGCCTACCCTAGACCAAGATTTTTTGCGCAGGTATAGGTTAGGTGCCTACCCTGAACCAACATTTTTCTATGGCGGTATAGGTTAGGTGCCTACCCTGAACCAACATTTTTCTGCGGCGGTATAGGTTAGGTGCCTACCCTAGACCAAGATTTTTTGCGCAGGTATAGGTTAGGTGCCTACCCTGAACCAACATTTTTCTATGGCGGTATAGGTTAGGCGCCTACCCTGAACCAACATTTTTCTATGGCGGTATAGGTTAGGCGCCTACCCTAGACCAAGATTTTTTGCGCAGGTATAGGTTAGGTGCCTACCCTGAACCAACATTTTTCTATGGCGGTATAGGTTAGGCGCCTACCCTGAACCAACATTTTTCTATGGCGGTATAGGTTAGGCGCCTACCCTAGACCAAGATTTTTTGCGCAGGTATAGGTTAGGTGCCTACCCTGAACCAACATTTTTCTATGGCGGTATAGGTTAGGTGCCTACCCTGAACCAACATTTTTCTGCGGCGGTATAGGTTAGGCGCCTACCCTAGACCAACATTTTTCTATGGCGGTATAGGTTAGGCGCCTACCCTAGACTAACATTTTTTTGCGCAGGTATAGGTTAGGTGCCTACCCTGAACCAACATTTTTCTATGGCGGTATAGGTTAGGTGCCTACCCTGAACCAACATTTTTCTGCGGCGGTATAGGTTAGGCGCCTACCCTAGACCAACATTTTTCTATGGCGGTATAGGTTAGGCGCCTACCCTAGACTAACATTTTTCTGCGGCGGTATAGGTTAGGCGCCTACCCTAGACCAAGATTTTTTTGCGCAGGTATAGGTTAGGTGCCTACCCTGAACCAACATTTTTCTATGGCGGTATAGGTTAGGTGCCTAACCTATACCTGTCCGCGCATGCCCTACTACCCTCCCAGTTCCCATGCGCTCACTCCATACAACTCAAGGACACTCCTCTGTCAGTGACTGGTTTGTATGGGCAGGTCTAGGTTAGGTGCCTAACCTATACCTGTCCGCGCATGCCCTACTACCCTCCCAGTTCCCATGCGCTCACTCCATACAACTCAAGGACACTCCTCTGTCAGTGACTGGTTTGTATGGGCAGGTCTAGGTTAGGTGCCTAACCTATACCTGTCCGCGCATGCCCTACTACCCTCCCAGTTCCCATGCGCTCACTCCATACAACTCAAGGACACTCCTCTGTCAGTGACTGGTTTGTATGGGCAGGTCTAGGTTAGGTGCCTAACCTATACCTGTCCGCGCATGCCCTACTACCCTCCCAGTTCCCATGCGCTCACTCCATACAACTCAAGGACACTCCTCTGTCAGTGACTGGTTTGTATGGGCAGGTCTAGGTTAGGTGCCTAACCTATACCTGTCCGCGCATGCCCTACTACCCTCCCAGTTCCCATGCGCTTACTCCATACAACTCAAGGACACTCCTCTGTCTGTAACCGGTTTGTATGGGCAGGTCTAGGTTAGGTGCCTACCCTGAACTAACATTTTTCTGCGGCGGTATAGGTTAGGTGCCTACCCTAGACTAAGTATTTTTTTCCCACAGGTATAGGTTAGGTGCTTACCCTAGACTAACATTTTTCTGCGGCGGTATAGGTTAGGTGCCTAACCTATACCCATCCGCGCATGCCCTGCTACCCTCCCAGTTTCCATGCGCTCACTCCATACAATTCGAGGACACTCCTCTGTCAGTGACTGGTTTGTATGGGCAGGTCTAGGTTAGGTGCCTAACCTATACCCGTCCGCGCACGCTGTCATCGTGCGGGCGGGCGCTGTGGTCGTGCGTGCGGGCGCTGTGGTCGTGTGCGCGGGCGCTGTGGTCGTGTGCGCGGGCGCTGTGGTCGTGTGCGCGGGCGCTGTGGTCGTGTGCGCGGGCGCTGTGGTCGTGTGCGCGGGCGCTGTGGTCGTGCGTGCGGGCGCCGTCGTGTGCGGGCGCGGGAGGCGATCAAAAGTTGGTGCACATGGGCGTCTGCGTTGTATGGCCGTGAGTCGATTTTTACTTTTCCCATACAAATGAATTTTGCGGAAAATAAAAAGTGGCTCGCGAGCCCCGCTGGCGACCCAGGTCCGCCGATATGGTCGGTGGGTATTTGAGAGGGGGCGAAAAGAAGCCCGGACAGCTGAGCAGCGGCGCCGCAAGGCAATGCAGTTCGGCGAGTACCGCCCTCTCTGTACCGTATCTTGCAGACGTCTATTGCGTGGCCCTTTGAACAAACTTGTAGGCTGTGGTCTCGTTGGCGGGGGTTCATAGTAGACGTCGACTTCCCGAAACCGGTCGCTCAGGCTTCACGGCGTACGGGAAATGCCTGGCTGCAGTGGGAGGCTCGCCTCTAGGCTGCTGGCCGGATGGGTTCTGTGGGCGATTGGCCTCTGGCCGTCATGCCGTAATTCAGAGCAACAGGTGGCAACCACGTGTAGCTGACGCCGGAATGGCAGATGCTGCGCGCTGCGTCCTCCTCTCGGGGCGCCTAGACCGCACAGCCCACAGCGGGCGACAGCGTGCGTGTGGACGGATGCCCCGGGAACTTAGAGGGAAAAGCGGAATGCCACAGGCGGTCTCTCCGGCCCACAGCCGGCTGAAGCCACCCGCGGCGCGCCCGTGTCACAGCGGGCGACCACCAGAAAACTAAATCTCTCCAGCGCTGCCCCGGCGGCGCTGGCAGGCCATCCCCGGCGAACGATAGTTACCTGGTTGATTCTGCCAGTAGTCATATGCTTGTCTCAAAGATTAAGCCATGCATGTCTAAGTATAAGCAATTATACAGCGAAACTGCGAATGGCTCATTATATAAGTTATCGTTTATTTGATAGTACCTTACTACTTGGATAACCGTGGTAATTCTAGAGCTAATACATGCTAAAAATCCCGACTTCGGAAGGGATGTATTTATTAGATTAAAAACCAATGCCCTCTGGGCTCTCTGGTGATTCATAATAACTTCTCGAATCGCATGGCCTTGTGCTGGCGATGGTTCATTCAAATTTCTTCCCTATCAACTTTCGATGTTTGGGTAGTGGCCAAACATGGTTGCAACGGGTAACGGAGGGTTAGGGCTCGACCCCGGAGAAGGAGCCTGAGAAACGGCTACTACATCCAAGGAAGGCAGCAGGCGCGCAAATTACCCAATCCCGATTCGGGGAGGTAGTGACAATAAATACTGATACAGGGCTCTTTTGGGTCTTGTAATTGGAATGAGTACAATTTAAATCCCTTAACGAGGAACAATTGGAGGGCAAGTCTGGTGCCAGCAGCCGCGGTAATTCCAGCTCCAATAGCGTATATTAAAGTTGTTGTGGTTAAAAAGCTCGTAGTTGAACCTTGGGCCTGGCTGGCCGGTCCGCCTCACCGCGTGTACTGGTCCGGCCGGGCCTTTCCTCTGTGGAACCCCATGCCCTTCACTGGGCGTGGCGGGGAAACAGGACTTTTACTTTGAAAAATTAGAGTGCTCCAGGCAGGCCTATGCTCGAATACATTAGCATGGAATAATGAAATAGGACGCGCGGTTCTATTTTGTTGGTTTCTAGGACCGCCGTAATGATTAATAGGGACAGTCGGGGGCATCAGTATTCAATTGTCAGAGGTGAAATTCTTGGATTTATTGAAGACTAACTACTGCGAAAGCATTTGCCAAGGATGTTTTCATTAATCAGGAACGAAAGTTAGGGGATCGAAGACGATCAGATACCGTCGTAGTCTTAACCATAAACTATGCCGACTAGGGATCGGACGATGTTATTTTTGACTCGTTCGGCACCTTACGAGAAATCAAAGTGCTTGGGCTCCAGGGGGAGTATGGTCGCAAGGCTGAAACTTAAAGA
>CP098284.1:3580000-3815000 GCA_023658505.1 Epichloe gansuensis
AGTCTGATTGTGGTCTACTTCAAGGAAGCTAATCACTATGTACAGTTTCATCATTCCAAGCTACACTAGATGTGCTTCCTTTGGATACAAGCATCATTGCTGATGCTGTATATGCCAGCTCGACCACCATGGATGGCCGCCACTTTGCTGCCGAATACGTTCGACGTAAGAAACTTGCGGAAAAAGGGATCGTGGAGAAGCAAACATCTGCGGATTCAGTAAAACAGCCGCAGCTGGCGGTGGTTGGAGTGAAGTGGCAAAGCGCAGCGGAAGTACTCAACCCAAGGAAAGCGAGGGCGGAAATATCCAGGGTGCCGGTTTCAAGGTTGTCCCCAGCCGCAAGAAGGGCAAGAAATAAGACATGGCCTTTCCATTTGTCAGAAATGCCGTCGAGCCTGAAGTTTGAAAAAGAGAATAAACACACAAGCTCGACTCATAATGGTGCTGTCGTTGGTCGCATTACTTGTGCTGGATGGGATTGTATTTACTTGAAAGAGGGATTTCCAGGATGATTGATTAGTTGTTGCTGGCTTGGACATGTTGACGATGGCTTTGATGTGCAGAGTGTTCTACATGGATGGGTGGCGAACGGGTGACGAACGGGTGACGAACAGAAAACAAGAAATCATGTCCATGGTAGCGTTGATAAGCGAATGTATCAATCAGCGTGTTGAGGAATTCCTTTCCATAATTTGTGCTTCCATTGTCAGCCAGCAGCATATCTATCCCGGCCAGGTGATACACACGTGGTCTCAACCTCTCGGAGGATGGGTGGTAGCTTATCGTCAATTCAACTATTTTCCAAAGTTGCGTTCTTTGCCTTGCTAATCTAAATCCCTCCCTCGCCAATGTCATGGCTTCCGCTTCCCACTACTTCTCAATATTCACTTTCATCTTTTGTATCTCGTAACGCATGATCAACAACTCACCTAATTCCCGGCTCTCAGGCCGTCCATCAGACCCTGCAGCGTGTTCCACCCTTCAGAGCCCTCCCAGTTCTCCTTGGCACGGCCCATGACGCTGCGAATCGCGCTCCGAGCTTTGCCTTTCCACCTCGCGCCCACGGACTCGACGTCTGGTCCCCAGTTCTCCAGCATGGACACGAGCTCGTCTGTGCGCTTCACAACCTCCTGCCACGCGGTCTGGTCGACGGTCCAATCGGTCGAGTCGGACTTGACTTCGCCGGGGAGAAGGCCGCCTCCTCCACTGCCGGATGATCCGACGGCGGCTCTCCAGGCGCGTTCGGAAGCGTCTATGGCACCGGCGTAGTCTCGACGCCAGGCGCGGAGACGGGCGATGAGGACCAGAGCTCGGCGCGTTGCGTGATGAGAGGGACGATTTCTTCCTCGAGGAGGCGAGTGACGAGGCGTTCTGCTGAGCCGCGGGGGCTCGTAGATGTCGGGCTCGGCGGAGGGGGAAGGTTTTTCTTTGGAGAGAACTACGTCTTGGATGAGGGCGGTGAGAACGCCCGTGTCGACGGCGTCTTCGGTCTTGCGAATGCGCAAGATGTGTGTGAGGGCCAGGATCATGTCGGAGACGGAGGGGGCTCCAGGCGAGATGCCAGGGTGAGAACATTGTCCCAGATGCGCCAGTTGTCGTGGGCGATGGAAGCGCCTTTCTTGAAGGCCGCGAGGATTTCGAAACCAATGCCGCAGGGTCTCGAGGGTTGTCACCTGTTTGTACGACGATTGTGTCGTCTTCTTCGTCATCAGCACGGGGTATGACCTTGGTGGTGGTGGTGGCGGCGGCAGTGGTGTCTTTGTCCTTGTCCTCCTTTTGCTCGGCAATCGCCTCGCAGTAGAGACTCCAGAGCGCAGTTCCCAGGTTGCTCCAGGTTCGTGCACCTTCGCCGCCTAGAGTGTCGGTGGCGCTGCTGATGGAGCGGCCGTAAGCTTCGGCTGCTTCGTCGAACTGTCCTAGACGGAGGCTGATGTCGCCGAGGCGGCTCCAGAGGTCAGGGCTCAGGCGGTTGACCGAGGTAGCCAGCTTGAAGGCTTCTTGGGCCTTGGGCATGTCCTTCTTGGAGAGGTAGTACTCCCCAGGGATTTTGAGCCCTAGAATAGCGCTGCTTGGAGATTGTCCAGGCACGTTCGTAGTGCTTGGGGTCGTTTTCAACATCACCTAGGATGCACCAGAGTCTAGCGGCATTGGGAGGCGGCGGGTCTCGCTCTGGGCCTTCAAAATGGTTTGCTTTTAGGTAGCTTACGTCTTCGATTCTCTGGTCGTCTAGGTCGGGCCTGGATGAGGAAGCATGCTCTCTTGTGGGGTGGAACAATCTCCATCGGATGATAGCCCTGGCCTTTTCTGCTCCGCCGCTCCTACGACCGCCCTCGTCTTCTGACGCAGCGGCGCTGGCGTAGCAAAGGGCCACTTCTGCCCATAGACGGAGACGCTTGAAGATTTCGAGAGCTGACGTCAGCGATCCTACGCCAGCCCAGGCGTAGGCCAGCTCAGATTCGAGATGCCATCGCGGCGGGGTGGAGAGGGCATCGATATATCGTAAACGAATGTGAGCCGGCGCTGATTCATTGGGTTTTGGAGCCGGTAGGAACGAAGTTGGGGTTTGGGACTTGGAAATAGGAGCGGTAGTCGCAGAATCCTCTTGATTCTGGTCAGGAATGGAAATTTGTATGCTTGGGATATCGTTCTCTTGCCTTGCCGTCTGAGTGTTTCTTTTTCGGGCTCCGGCTGAATGGTTGTATCGGTCAAAACCTGGTCTGCCACAGCCTGCAATTGCAGGACACCACGTTCCACTGTTCTGCTTCGGTGGACCTCGATTCTTGACCGCACCAGCAGCGCTTGCGTGTAGATTTGCCAGTTTGTGGATTTATCAGCTAGCACACGAACGGCAAATGGCAATATCTCCTCAGACGTGAGTGCGTCGGCAGGCGAAAAGGCGTCCTTAAGAGTGGCTTCGGTCAGAAGGATGATTTGATCAAGAGGAGCCAGCTGTGGCTGGTTATTAGGAGATAGTTCGGCGAGACTTGGTGGCAGAGTTTTCCCCTTTGCTTCATCCTTGACATCGTCTTTGGAGAACTGGATCTCTTCCAGAAGGGTATCGTCGTTCAACTGCAACGCATCAGGCTTAGCCCTTTCATCTTCAACCTCCTCATCGCCACTCATTCCTGTCTCTGCGCAGTTGTCATCTTCTCTGCTGCGGGCGAGTACAACAAGCTGACTGATGCTATTCTCCTGAAACCTGGTACGTTTACCGAGCGCGCCTGATAAGGCATACGCGAGTCCTGTCATCTGAGCAGCTTCTCGGAGTGCTTCTTTGGCTTGCTCGTGGCGTCCAAGAAGGATGTAGTTGTTGGCGGCTTCCACCAGGAAATACGCCTGGTCTTCGCGGCTCCATGCCCCTGCTTCAGACCAGATTTCATCGCCCGCTATCTGGACGCGAACGGTCCTCATGTCCTCTAGGATACTGGAAGCCAGGCTGGGGACCTCACTCCATTGGGAACTTTTTGTGAAATTCGATCCAGGGCCTAAGCTCGGTTGCGTGAGCAGCTTGTAGTGCCAGATATTGATGCGGAGCCGAATCCACGAGACACTGTATCTGACATTCTCGCCATCCTTTTCCCGACGTGGTACTTCCACCGTGGCAGAAGCCTCTGTAGTCAGATGCTTTTCAAAAACGAATCTAGCCAGTGAGAACAACTCGAGGTGTGGGATATGGCTGTAGGGAGATACGCCATCCACCTCAAGATCCTCCAAGGCAGCCTTGTGCAGCTGGACTGGCGCGGTAGAATCTCCCGATACTTTAGTCGACGAAGAGTGCGCATCCCATGCCTGGTTGAACCGTGACTGAACAAGCGCAATCTTGTCTGCGGGCACAACCGGTCCCGTCACGTTGGCCTGAAGGAAGATGTCTAGTGCAGCTAGAGCCACGTCAAACTTCTCAGCCGTGGAAAGGAAGCAGCATCGGAGACGGATGGCTCAGTCCTTTGTGGTGTCGATGACTTGGTAAGGTGCAGAACAAGTGACTGGATCAAGCAGCTTGCGGCCTGGCCCTGAGCCAAGATTGACAAGTTGGTGGCGGCATTGTGATGCGAGGACGAGGCTGATGATTTCCACGCCGCGGGGTCAGGGCCTTTGGACGTCATCTCGGAGCTTTGATCGCGCTCTTGTAATATGGCACTTTCCAAGATTTCGGAGATGTTGAACTACATGTGACTGCCGCCGTTCAGATATCCAAACTGCCTTGGGGGCGAACCACCGTGGTGACGAGCAGCGAGATGGGATGGAAGGTGGAAGACGGCGGGCGAAATTTTGATCCCAACAACGCCAGGACAGGATCCAATTTGTCAAAGTCCCTGCAATTCAATCACCACCATGTAGACCTATCTGATTATCAAAATCTAAGATGTAATACGACATCCTCCTCGCTTCCCATTTAGTATTCATCTTTTCCCACTCAATGGCCTTTTTTCTTCTTCAACATGGAACCTCGGAAGGCCGAGCCATCTTCTCAAATCGAAGACGCATGTCGATACGTTATCGATAGGAGAGCATATGATTTTTTCTTTTAATTTTTTTTTTTGAGAGAGAGGGGGAACCTTGCAGCCTTGCAGCCTTAGTGGGGATGGGGGTGGGCCAAACAGGAGAGAAATTTTGCCATGCCCTGCCGCAAGGACCCTGCGGGAATACGAAACAACGGCGGTTAATCACTGTCAAGCTTCATTTTGCGACGGTTGGACAAGGCGCCGCCTTGGGCCGATGACTAATTTAAACTTATGACGCAAGGAACCTCAAGAAGATGATTCGGCTTATGGGGAAAGAAAAGACGAATATAATTCATGGGTCGTGGGATGTGCATTTGAACGGGTGACGCGAGATCATCCAGGCCCCGTCAAAGATCTAACCTCTTCGGTCGTCGCAAACCGTGTCATTGGGTCTATACACATGTTTTTCTTTTGTGATGGATCTTGTTAAATTTCCAAGTTGGTCAATGTTCCTCCGACTGGGTAATAATATGGCCGGCACCTCTTGTGCAGACGTAATTTCTGTTGATGTCAACTTGTTCGACGCACCCGTTGATGAAGAACATACCCCCCTTCAAAAAAAAAAAACCTAAATGGTTAAACAAACACAGTAATAAAGACAATCTACAATCGATGTTGCTCACCCACAATTGATCGATGCATTGCGACCCAGACTTACGCTAGTTTGGACAAAAAAGTTTCATCAGAGACATTTGTTTAATGGTCTGCATCGGCAAGATTTTCTTGCCTCAGTGCTTGACTCTAATATTTGTCATCATCATATGAATGTCCATTCATCTCTGCCGTCGACAAGCTAAGCCAAAAAGCAAACTTCCACGAAGTTTGAGAGCATTGGAAAAAAAAAGGTGTTTTTTGGCATCGCCGTCAACAAACGTTGATGAAGACTATTGACCCCCTCGCCTCAAGAATAAGCCCCATCGAGTAACTTGGTGCAAGACCAAAGCAATCGCATACCTATCAATCTCGACAAAAAGTCCTTAGCTCCCGATGCCGCAACTCATGCCATCACACGGCTGCCCATCATCCGAGTCTGCTTGTTCGTAGCCGAAAGTCCTAGTCACACCATCCCAACACGGACTCATATCTTCATCCAAGGGGTCGGGAGATGCAAACTTGGTCCCGAAAAGAACTCGCGAGAATAGACGGATGTAGCGACAGGCAGGGCTGATGTCCACAAAGAGGGCCAAGGTGCCAAAGGTCAGCCGCAGTGCTTCTATGGCGGCGCGTTTCCGCAAGCTCCAAAATAGAGACGTCCGGGGACTTTCTCCCAAAGCATGAGTTTCCAATGCTGAGACGCAGAGCCTAGGCAACTGTGTCTCTGTGTGAAAGCTTCGAATAGCGATTTGTTGAGCGAGGGGTGGGGAGAAAAGGAAGAAAAGAGAAGAAGAAAGTGAGTGCCGGCCGTGGTGAATTTTATTTAGCTAGGCGGGTCCCAGTGGTGCGTGCGCTTTGTGTCTTGATAGGCATGCATCTACAGGGGTGCGCGCCTATCGAGAATTTGCGATTGTGAGCCAATCAACTGTTAGGTCCAAGAAAGCTGGGCTGGTTTGCCTTTCGTGCCTGCGGAACGTCCAAAGTATGTTTAAAACTCCTTATCAACCAGACCAACCTTCGGTCGACAGAAACAGCCCCCAAGGTCCCTTGTGCCTCTGCTTCTGCTTCAACCACGCGAGACGCTTCTCGTCGAGGGGACGGCAAAAACAATCGCGTGTTGAGCTGTACGCGCACCACGACCCTGGCCTCGCGACAGCTCGATGTTTGCCTTGTTCGCTCGACTTCGATAAACCACACCTGCCCGAAACATAGCTTAGGGTTTCGTCTGAAGCGATACACGCATCATGTCTGGTCTTTTCGGGTCTACCACCAGCTCGGCAGCGACCAATACCGTTGGAGACCTCAAGTCTGACGTGGCACTCAGCGATCCTCCCACCGATACCATCTCCGACCTTAGTTTTTCACCAGCCCCCAATGGACCCGACTTCCTCGCCGTGTCCAGCTGGGATAACAAGGTCCGAGTCTACGAGATTGCTCAGAATGGCCAGAGCCAAGGTCGGCACGCGTACGAACACTCACAGCCAGTCCTAAGTTGCGACTTCTCCAAGGTAAGCGGCCGGCGACGACTTGCCACACCAAATATTCGGCTCGAACCGGTTAACTGAACATTTACTTTGCTTTGCAGGACGGGACGAAGATAGCATCAGCTGGTGCGGACAAGAATGTCAAAGTGTGCGACCTGGCTTCTCAGCAAGATATCATCATCGGCACGCACGATCTACCCGTTCGAGCGTGTCGGTTCTTCGAGAGTGGCGGTGCTCCCATGATAGTATCTGGGTCATGGGACAAGATGATCAAGTACTGGGACTTAAGACAGCAGGGACAGGCAGCAGCGACTGTGTCGTGCCAGGAGCGTGTATACACCATGGATGTCAGGGATAATCTGTGCGTTGTTGGCACTGCGGACAGATACATCAACGTAATCGATATGCGGAACCCGTCCAAATTCTACAAGACGCTCCAGAGCCCGCTCAAGTGGCAGACCCGAGTCGTCAGTTGCTTCACTGACTCTGCGGGCTTTGCTATTGGCAGCATCGAAGGTCGTTGCGCTATTCAATACGTTGAGGACAAGGATGCAAGGTAGGTTGTATCGCCGTTGCTTCTCGTCTACAAACAGTTGCGCATTGGATATGGCTGACAAATGATCCGTTCAGTTCCAACTTCTCATTCAAATGCCACCGAGATGCGGCGGTGAACAACGTCGTCAATGTACATGCTGTCAACGATATCTCCTTTCATCCCGTCCACGGAACCTTTAGCACAGCCGGATCGGACGGCACGTTCCACTTCTGGGACAAGGACGCTAAGCACCGTCTCAAGGGATATCCCAACGTCGGAGGTAGCATTACCGCCACGACTTTCAACAAGAACGGTAGCATCTTCGCCTATGCTGTCGGATACGACTGGAGCAAGGGCTACCAGCACAACACCCAAAGCTACCCAATCAAGGTTATGCTGCATCCTGTGACCAATGACGAGTGTAAGCCACGACCGTCGATGAAGAAGAGGTAGATGGAAGGTAAAGCAGGGCCTGCGACTGGTGGTCAATTAGTTGGACAGTAGGGCAACGGGAGGAGGGGGATGGTAGCATAGGAGAGCATTGAGTTGGTCCAGGGAGGAGGGGTGTCACGAGGCCAAAAAGAGTGTTGTATTATCACGATGCAGATGATACCTTTGGGATAAAGTTCCTTTATAAATTTATATGTAGCTTGGGATACGGAAAATCAATCTACATTTTCATATATACAATGAGTCAGCAGATGTCGAATGAGACGAAGTATATGTCTGACATGAATTATGAAAACTCCGGGTGGCAACCAAGTTAGGATTGGTTTATGCATGTTTTGCCTTTTTTTAATTGAATTGAATTGAATTGAAATTGTTTTTGGCGCCTTGCGCACGAGATTATCAGAACATCCTATAGCTCAAAGTGGTGGTTTCTTCAGAAAAAACGGACGCTCACATCGCACAAAGAAAAAGTCCATCGGCCTCTCCTCCCAGTCCAATCCATATATATATATGTATATATATATTCAGCCTCGCATCGTTACAAGCTCTGTATTCCCAACAAAAAAAAAAAGTGCAATGTGATGCCAAACTGGATAATTTGCGAGAGAAAACTTCATGGAGCTCAGATGGCCTTCTTGGGGTGGTCTCTCCAAAGACGTCCTCGACCATGCCTTTCCAGATGTCGCGAATCATGCCACTGCGCTCCTGCTCCTGACGAGGCCGACTGCTCTCGTCATACAAGAACTTCAGCTCAACGCCATCGAGACCAAGGCCTTGCACGCCCGCCTTTGGTGCGCCAGGGACCACGTTGTCCGGGTCGGCGGCCACAATGGACACCTCGGGCATGGTGATGGTCTCTGTGGCGACGGGGCCGTGGGCAGCGCCATAGTTATCGGGGAGGAGAGGCATGCGCGGGCCGTGGTCGGGTTCCGATGAGCCGACAAGGAAGCTGATTGAGGGGAGAACGGCGGCGTCAATGTGCGTTGTGGATGTGTGCATGGCGGGTGAGGCGGAGGAGGAGCGGAAGGTCTGCATCAGGGGCTTGGTGCGGTTGGCGAGCGATGGCTGGGGCGTCGGACGGTGAGTCGTGGCGAGGCCACGGGAGGACTTGGACTTTGGAGAGGGGTCAGCCACGAGGTTTCTTGTTTCGAAAAGGTAAAAATAATAAAAAAAAAGGTAGCTGCGTTTCATGTAGTTTTCCGCGGAATATCCTTTCGCGCTCTGTCTTTGGGGAGAGAAAATTCAAGGAAGATGAGATAGATGGCCTTGTGATGGAATACGTACATCGGGGTGCTCGTGACTCCGCCGGCTGTGCAGCAGCTCTGCGTATTTGGGCATGAGTGACGCCCCGGCGCCGTGAGCAGAGCTGTCCAGGATGGAAGCGGCAGACCGAGCGACCACGCCGGACGGTGAGCTGCTCAGCGATCTGGCCATCTTGGACACGGGAGCCGTGACGCGGGACATTGTGCGCGTGTGTGAATCGAAGCGATGTGTTTGTTTGTGTTTGTTTGTGTTGGAGTGGGAAATGTATCTGGAAGGGTGAAAGGAGGTCGAGACAAGTGGAGGTCAATGACTGACTGACTGGTTGGTGTTGGAATATTAATGTACGGTGGGATGGGAAATTTGAGTGCGTTTCTGGAAGCATCAGTGATAGATAATTGCTTGTTCGGTATTGACGAACCCCGGTTCTTAGGAGAGGCAGTGGCGTGGCAACGGGAAGTCAGGACCCCTCCCCAGATATTTCTATATCTACATCCATTATATTCCAGCCAGCAAACCCCCAAATGAAAACGGACGCAACCCAGGTGTCATCCGTCTCATGATACCAATTGGTCCCAGGAGGGGAAATAATGTACATACTTCTCGTCTGGACTGGATGGATTGAGCACGACGTTGATCGTGTTGGGAAGCCACGGTGGGGCAGGGTAGTGGCACCTGCCAGCCAGATCTGCCGTGCGACAGATACATATATCTGACTGACTGACTGACTGACTGACTGACAACCAAACAGACAGCCGTTCGGTTCGGTTCGGTTCATATGTTCTGTTGATTTCTGCTTCAAACCGGACAGCCCAACAGTTTTGCCGCCAAAATGATGACAATCCTGCCCAAGACACCCAAGACAAGAATGTGAGACAATCATCCGTCATCTCCACCCAACTTTGTTGAGCCTTCCTGCCTCTCGGTAGCTACAAATAGTGGGTGGGTGGGTGGGTAGGTGACACGGCATCCGGCTCCGTCTTCCGCTCCCCGCCAGTTGGGAGGCTCCCCCCTCCCTCTCCGGCTCCTACGGGTGGGAGGCGTGGACCCCTTTGCGCGTGTTGTTGCCGGCGAGAGAATTGCGGTAATGATTCAGTAAGCCAAGTTGCCATGGGTGAGTTAGTTGAGGAGTACGGAGTACAAGAGCAACAAACTGCATGAATGGGCTCGAATTGCTTCATGCCAGGAGACGCTTGGCCTTTGTCATGCGAGCGGACTCGTTAACCCATCCCGCGCGTTTCGTTTGGTGCTTCTAAAAGTCCCTGTTGCATGAAAAACAAAGCCATGACCACTGGGCAGAATACTTTTAATTCACGGGAATTTACGATTGTACGCCCGGTTCTTGTTATTGACCACAACGGCAGTGAGTGGGTAGGCAGTACACAAACGAAACAAGGACATAGCAAAGCCCCTCTCCATCAAGGACAACAAGATCCCGTCTCCTGTCTTGCCGATATGCATGAGATTCCAAAGCACGCAGCCATGAGTTGGTTGTTCGTCGGCAAGAGTCCCCGAGCAGTCACCGGCTTTAAACGCTTTCACCATCTGGTCCTTGACGAACCCATCGGCCTGGACGACTTCAACACCCCTAGCCGAGAGGTCTTTGGCCTTCTCCTAAGCTGCATACCTAGTGATACCGTGGACTTTGAATGAGCCAGATTTGTTCTTAAGGAGGAGTTGGCAACGCCTCCACCTTGATTACCCGTGGCACCATGAATAGTAATAATCTTGGCCGACATGATGTGTGGCTCATTGGCTTTATAGACAAATGAGACACGATTTCTTTTTTTCTTTTTTTCCATTATAATCTAAGGAGTGCACATATTTTTTGGTGAAGATGTTACTTCAAGGGGCCTTATGAGTTGTAACAAGACTTGATGAAATTATTTAGAGAAAACGGAAAACTATTGCCCGTGGAGACCCTGTACGGTTCTGAACACTACACATTGACGATAACGATCGTACAACTCCGCCTTTTTCCGCCATGCGTATGATGAACGCGCAATTTGCATCTAATCACAAAGAAATACTCCGTAAATTCACTAGATTGATATGAAAAGCTATTTTAATAGGTTCGCTAGTAGAAAATCTATTATTATTCATTTTACTTATAACAGTATTAGTAACAATAGATTTATAAGACTATTAATTTAATCAAAGTAATTGTTACTAAAGCTCTATTTAAGAGATTCAATTTTAATCCACGCAAACACGTTATGATCCGTAGGACTTGGTCGGACCCCCTCCCCTCAAAGCCCTCACAGAACTTCCTTGGTTGATCGCAGACGAGCGGCTTGTTGCAAAGCGGATTCCAGGCCGGGGGCTCGTTCTTCGTCCATGCTTTCCCCGTTGACAGCTGCTGTCACTGGCAATCGAACGGCAACTGCCAGGCCAGTCGTTGCCAACTGCAACCTCCCATTTCTAGCGCTTCTTTCAAGTTCATTCCCGTGAAGAGCAACTCTTCTTTGTCCCCTCCTGTTTTATCATGGTTCCATGAGCCTTGCCGGGCGTTCGAGAAGCCATGGATAGTACAGACCTCCAAAAGGCCTGCATGGTAAAGTTGCTCCCACGCAGGCACATCGCGCCAACACACTAATGTGCCATCTTCGCAGGCCGACCTTGGACGACAAAGACAAGATGAACTTCCTCTGAGCGATAGGGAGGGCAAACGCCCCTCGTATGAGCCTGGTCGTGGAAACGGCACAGCACACTATGCTCCGTCTTTGAAGAAGGGCTTGGAAAGTAAATGGAAAGGTACTTGCCTGGATTTGACTCGTTTCACTGCCTCGCCGTGGTGATGGTTAACAGACTCTACAGTTCATATTCAAGACGAGGAATCAGCACAGATGCAAGGCCTTGATGTTGGTGACAGCCGCCCATGGGCCAAAATAACAGAGACATACATGAATCGGCATCATGCTGATACGTAAGTAGCGCTGGGTTTTCTTCTCTTCTTTTCTTCTTCTTCTTCTTCTTCTTCTTCTTCGTTCATGGGCTACTACGGGACCATTACAAGACTAACTTGCTTCTTCTTGATAGAGCGCCTCCGCTTATTCGGCGGGAATCCGAGGACCGAAAAACTCAAGTCGGTATACCATACTGGCGACGAAGCGATGGGCAAGTTCGGCGGCCTTGTACCTCCTGGTGGCATAGTAGTCAGATTTCCTCCTCCTGCGCAACAGCCTCATGACTTGCCCAAACGCGAACCCCAGATCAAGCCTGAAATAAAGCCTGAGAGCAGGCCCGAAACCAAGCCCGAAAGAATCACAGAGTCGACTCCTACCCAAACCACACTCCCTATCAGGCCAAAGCCACTGGTCTCGAACCAGGTAGTCTACAGGGGATTATGCAAGTTGCTGGATGCAGAGACCAAAAAGCCTCTGTTTGTTGTCACGTGTGCTCTTAAAATACAAAAGAACAGCGACAAGGCCTTGCTACTGCTTTCGGCAGCAAATAAGGAAGACAAGTCGCACAACGTGCTCGAGATCTCTGCGCCGGAAATTCAAGGCGACTGCTGCCGACTTTGCTCTCGGGTGATGGACAGCAACTTCCGCTACATTCTCCAGTTTTCCAATGCGTCCGACGCCAAGAAATTCGGCCTCTATCTGGAATCTCTTCAGAAGGCCGCGGCTCGTACCCTTGGTGCTGTGAATCCTGGAAGTCAATCTACCGGAACCGACGTTCCTGCGAGCTTCAAGCTTCCCACCTCCAACAAGGAGGGCGTGTCTACGCAGAAGACCAGCCAGGACGAGGTCAAGTTGGTCGATGTGGAGTCACCATCAACTTCTGGGCAAGGGACGAAGGTACCGACAATCGAGGACGCGGCCGAGATGCTGTTCGATCTCATTGAAAAGATTCTTCCTGAAGCAGCTGCGGCTGGACTGAACGTATCGGAAGATGCAGTATCTGATATTCAAGAGACTGCCATCGATGGTTGGCTTACAAGAGGCTTTCTCAAATCAGAAACAGACGATATGAGATCCGAGCTCCTTGATTTGCTTCGCATTCTCGTGCGCATCAAGCGCAAGGCTGAGTCGCGAAAACAAGTAGCTCAGCCTAAACCTGTCATACAGTCCGTGCAGGACTTCGAACGCGCCGACGCCAAACCTCGTCGCATCAAGTACTCGGTTTCAGAGATCCAGAAGTTGTCCTCATGCAGCGCCCCAACCCCAGCAGGCCTCGATAAATCGATTGTGACCCCTCGTCGCAATCAGACAGTCAGCAACTACTCGTCAGCTGCTGCTGTCGCAGACATATCGAAACACAAGGCCTGGCTGAGCGGCAGCTCTGCACCACAGGCGGTAGATATCGCGATCAAGACACCTCCAATGTCTAATGAGAAATCAAACGTTGCGAGCAAAGCTTGCCTGGTGGTGCCGAATGTAGCGAACAGAAGGGACATTTCTCCACCCCAGAGCCCTTCAACCGTGAAAGGTTTAGGTACGTCACGATAGGCTCGGGACTAATAACTCACGGCTAGACCCAGCACAGTCGATTCACATGCACTATGATGGTGCGTTTTGCCCGTTAGCAATGAGTCTTGAAGCCATAATTTTAGCTCAGCGACGAGGTTCTTTCCAAGCATCCTGATGGCGATGGCGTTGGAAAAATACGGGCCGGTATGCCAAAAATTGCCAATAAAGGCAACGTGGTTGACACGAGAGAGATGGGACGAGTACAATGCGCGGATGGGTGTGAGAAAAGCTCAAATATCCACGGCTAGGTAAAGAACGAGCTTTGGTCCATCTTGAAAATCGTGTGTCATTTAGACAGCCGATAGAATCGTTATTCGGAGACAATAGCGCCATCCTCAGATGCAGTCCATTATGCTTGTGTGAAGATGTCCAGATTTTGCTGGCATTTCTCCCTGTACGTTTCCAGTAATTGCCGTGAATCGTTGTCGATTGATGCTGCCCCGTTGTTATCAAAGGCTCGGTTTACCAAGTCAACGCCGTCCTGGAAGCGGCGATGGAAATACAGCTCTTCGACAGCATGGATGATTTCCTGGGTGCGCATCTTGTTTATGCCGGCCTTGAGAGGAAGCTCTACATGCTTGTGTAGCTAATGAGATACTTGTGAGCATCTTGCCTGAGGAGAGACTAGGTCGCAAGGCGGTAAGATGAAACGTACGTGTCCATTTTCTACTCTCACGCGATAATTGTCTTTGACAATCTGAAACTCGTCTTCTGTCTGGCCTGTTCTGTCGGCTTTCTTCTTGACAACATCGACTTCGTCATCAGAAAATTCGATGTTGAGAATTCCGTTCTCTTCTTTGTCCATTGCAGTGAGTGCGATGGCAGTGTTTGTGTTTCTGAGACTTGGGATGAGAAAAGGTTTGTTTTGTGTTTCGGGTGTGCTGATTGGAACATTTGCTCTGAGGTGCCCCACGCCCCACTGTGGACAATGATGCTGTTGCAACTTGTTAGGCCTAAAAGGGATGACATCAGGGCCCTGTCAAATAAGTTTGTAAAATAAAACGGGGGGGTATAATATTACTGTGGTGATGGCAACTCAAGATTACAATATCCATTCGATATATCACAACGAAAGCGCATGTGACTACATAATTAGGTTTTATTTTATTAGTCCAGGTGCGATTTTATCCCTCCAGTGCTTTATCTTGACTCGAAAAAAAGGCGAAAGGGGGTGGTGAAACTCGGAAATCGTGTAGGGTAGCGCGGACTTGGAGTGGGAAACTGGGAAATACACCCACAGCCACCCGTTTCCATCAAAGCTCTCCTTCTCTCAGTGGTTTCTGTTTTGGCCCCAAGTTTTCTTCCATTCTGATCACTCAGAGTCTGTAACATAGAGGAAAAGCCCCGATCTTGTTTCGTCATGGAAAGTTCCATAATACCTGGTGCTGCATCAGCACATGTAGGAGAGGCGGCCCCGGCCAACACGCAGCATTTGGATGCCCCAGAGCAGAACGCAGCAGCGCCTCCACCGACAGACACGAAGAGCGCCGCGATAGCTTCGCCCGACCAGACGCCAGTACCGGCTACGCACGCATCGATTTCAGATGCGAAGGGGCCTGTTGTAGCGCCCCAGAGTCCATCGACGTCAATAAAACCAAGCCGGAGGACTTTGAAGGCGAGGTGCGCACGACCAATGAGCTGCCCTCAGCTGAGACGATCTCCAAGATTGGGAATACATTGTTCTGGATAAGGATGGCAGATCAAGGACATTCAAGAGCTTGTATAGCGGGCATAACGTAGCAAGACGGGTGCTGGTCGTGTTTATTCGACACTTCTTCTGTGGTGTAGGTCTACGGCACCCCCAACCCCCATTGTTGGGAACGTAGGTGTCGTACTGTACCCAGCTGTGTGACTGACTTTTTTTTTTTCCTTTTTGCGTGCTATCCAGAACTGCCAGGAATACCTTCGTACGCTCTCCGAATCCATCACGCCCGATGCGCTCATCGGCTTACCGATCAGTACGTTCATCGTCGTGGTTGGGTGCGGCGACCCAGGACTCATCGACATGTACGTCGAGGCAACCAACTGCCCGTTCCCTATCTACACGGATCCGACGCGATCGTTGTTCGACGAGCTCGGCATGAGCAAGACGCTTGCCATGGGCACGAAACCTGCGTACATGAAGAAGAGCATGTGGAAGAGCACCCTGGACAGTATTGGGCAGGGATTGCGCTTCGTTCCGAGAGGACTGGCCCTCAAGTCGGGTGATCAGCGCCAGGTGGGTGGTGAGTTTCTCTTTGAGCCTTTCGATCTCCTCACGCCGCTCTCGACACCACGGGAGGAGCGGCCTGTGGCGATGGGCTCGTTGCAGGATCCGAGCAGTGGCGGGAGGGATGGGAGGGAAGGGGCGACGATGGGCCCGTGGAGGAGAAGCGTGTGACGTGGTGTCATAGGATGAAGACGACGAGGGACCACGCGGAGATCCCGGAACTTATGGAGGTTCTGGGGCTGGACGGGCACGGCGAGCCGATTCAGGATCAGAAGAGATGGTCCAAGGCGCTGGCGTCGCGGAAAGGAACGGGTTTGAGCATGGCGCCTCAGATGAGTAGGTTGAGCGAGTCGAAATGAGAAGATTGAAGATGTGAACATTTCTGAAAAAAAAAAAAAAAAAAGATGATGATTCGCCTGCCGAGCAAAAAAACTATCATGTCATATGAAAGCGTCAACATTGGTGAACCCATGACCCATCTTCTCTACTCTGGACAACTTCGTCAATCGCTAATCTATACTTCAAAATCTCCCGCCCATTCACAAGATCATTCTCCACGGCCCTCCTGTCCCCTTCCTCCACCGTCTTTGCAATCCCCGCCCGAACATGCCTCTCCCTCAACCTCTTCCTCGCCACCTCGAGATCCACTTCCACGAACCACAGCTCATCAAACAGCCTGGCGGCGTCTCGCCACACGTCCTTGTCCAGCGCAAGATAGTTGCCTTCCAAGATGACAATGCTGTGCGTTGGCAGCACGGATACATCGTCTTCCTTGGGATCCTTGACGGCGTGGTCAAACGACGGCGCGAGAATGGCATGCGAGGGAATCGGTGCGCGGAGCTCCTCGACCAAGGACAAGAACTTGCCGGCATCAAAGTGAAGGCCGCGCCGCGGGGCATGAGCGGTCTCGGGGTCGGGCATCGCGGAGAGCGCCTCCCGCGTGAGATGAAAGCCGTCCATGGGGACATACGTAGCTGGGGGCGGGTGATTTGGCTGTGCCTCCGAGGCGCGCAGATTGAGTCTCTGGGAGACGATTTGGGAGAGGGTGCTTTTGCCTTGGGCGGAGTCAATTCTGGGAGCGGTGGTGGGCATGGTTCAAGCACTTTCTTTACCTGAGCCTGGGATGCCGCCGACTCCTATCACTGTACGAGAGGTGTGAGCTTCTGTGAATCCTGTCCAAAGATGCGGGTTGATATCTGGGGAGAGGAGAGTGAAGTGGTGATGGCCTCACGGAGTCTTTGGCCCGGACCGAGCTGCGAGTACTTGGCCCATGCTTTCTCTACTAGTTTGCCAACTTGGCTGTCCATGGTTTGTTTGTTTCTTGCGCCGCGCAGACGAGAAGGGGGATTCTGCAGCCGCGTTAAAGGGGGAGGTGAATGGCGTTTGAGCAGGCAATTGGTTTGAATCGGGGTGAGGTTGAGTGAGGTTGAGTGTGGATGTCGTGGTTCACTTGGTTATTGAATTTTTTTCTTCCAAAAAGTGCCATGTTAGCGTCAGTCTTGTTGTGGGAGGGAGACTGGAGAAATGACGTCATGCCATCTAGCAACTGATTGGGCAAAAGTACGGAATAAATCGGATGGGGAAAAGATGCTATTCATGCCACCAAGGTTGCTTCAATGAATAAGTCGGCTCGGGTCTGTACCACCATGGCAAAAGTGCATTATGATCCAGATCCTCAGAACATGAAGCAGTAGTCGTGTCTGGTGGTGGTGGGGGCAGTGCTAACCAATCACAGAATTGGCAAGTTGTCGGGCTCGGCGGCCGGGACCGTCGTCCATGTCTCTTTACAATTCATCGGCCCGTTTTCGACTTTTTTTCCCCGAAATGTCACGATCCTCCCCACTTCACATCCAACGACCCCGAGTACCTAGGTAGCCAACCATGGCAGCACAAGCTCCCACCGACGCTCTCAAGGAGCTGAAAGGTATTCATCAGCCCGTCTTCTGAATCATCATCTACAGAGAGCCACCCCGACCCTCAGGACTGGCTCAGGACTGGTTGGCTAGCTGACTGACCTACTGACACGTTGAACATTCGTAGTGAACGACGTCGCAAAGCTAAACGGAAAAGACGCAAAGCCCGCGCCTGCTGGCGGCGGCGGCGGCGGCGACGACGACGACGACGCGGCAGACGACTCTGACGACGACGCTGATGAGAATGGCGCGGCCAACGGCGCAGACGGTGCCGCCGGTGCAGCCAAGAAGAAGAAGAAGAGAAAGCCCAAGAAGAAGAAGAAGAACCCCACGGCCCAGACGGAGCCCCCAGCGTCATGGTGAGCCAGCTGTTCCCCAACAAGTCGTATCCCAAGGGCGAGGAAGTCGAGTACAAGGACGAGAACAACTACAGAACCACCAATGAGGAAAAGCGCCACCTCGACAACCTGCAGTCGGAATTCCTGAGTGACTTTCGCGAGGCCGCCGAGATTCACCGACAGGTCCGCCAGTATGCCAAGAAGAGCATACGGCCCGGCCAGAGCCTGACCGAGATCGCGGAAACGATTGAGAACAGCGTGAGGGCTCTGACCGGACACTCGGGCTTGACCGAGGGCGATGCCATGGCTGCTGGAATGGGTTTCCCTGCGGCCTCAGCTTGAACCACTGCGCCGCGCACTATACCCCCAACGCCGGCAACAAGATGGTCCTTCAGCAGGACGACGTGATGAAGGTGGATTTCGGCGTCCACGTCAACGGGCGCATCGTCGACTCTGCCTTCACCGTCGCCTTTGAGCCCAAGTACGACAACCTGCTCAAGGCCGTGCAGGAAGCCACCAACGCGGGTATCCGCGAAGCCGGCATCGACGCCCGCGTCGGCGAAATCGGAGGCGTCATCCAGGAGACCATGGAGAGCTTCGAGGTCGAGATTGACGGCACCACGTACCCTGTCAAGAGCATCCGCAACTTGACGGGCCACAATATCCTGCCGTACAGCATCCACGGAACCAAGGCCGTGCCCATTGTCAAAAGCAACGACGTGACCAAGATGGAAGAAGGCGATGTCTTTGCCATTGAAACCTTTGGAAGCACTGGCAACGGCTACGTCAGAGACGACATGGAAGTCTCCCACTACGCCAAGAACGCGGATAACCACCACGTAGATCTGCGCCTGAGCTCAGCCAAGGCCCTGCTCAGCGTGATTAACAAGAACTTTGGCACCCTGCCTTTTTGTCGTCGATATCTTGACCGCCTAGGCCAGGATAAATATCTGCTTGGCGTACGTACTTTGTCCCGCTGACCGAAAAGAGGCCAAGCTGATTACTGACCCATCTATCTGTCTGTCTAGTTGAACAGCCTGGTAAACAGCGGCATTGTCGAGGCCTATCCGCCCTTGTGTGACAAGAAGGGCTCTTACACCGCCCAGTTTGAACACGTGCGTCCACCAATGTTCCCTGAGTACCAACATGTGCTTTGATTTACTGACTTCTTTTTTGTTTTTTTTTCCCAATCCGTCAGACGATTCTGATTCGACCAACCGTGAAAGAGGTCATCAGCCGTGGCGAAGATTACTAGGCTGCATAGCGAAAAAGAAATAGCACGTGAAGCACCTTGTGAATGAAGAAGAAGAATAAATTTACCAATTCATCTGCTCGCCACGCATTTATCAAGTATGAGTGATTATTGACTGCTCCTATATGTCGACTGAAAGTTCCCTTGCGGCCTTGTGACCTTGTCCAAGTTTTCTACGATTTCCAAAATACCACCATCATCAAAAGCGAAGCTAAAACAGTCTAATACAGGCATTCGGTCTTTGTTGCTCGCGATGGAACATTTTCTTTCTTCATGGCGCATTGAGTCATCCCCTTTTACACGTGACAGCAGCTGCCGACATGGAACCCTAATCGGCGCAAGCTTCGAACCTGCACGTGCTTTTGGCCGTACTAATTTTTGCAAAGTCTATTATTAATACCCTGTTTCTTTTCCGGGCTTGTTACTATAAAAAGTGGCTGACCTGCAATTCACCCACGACCCTGGTTTGCAGTGACTGTCACTTTTGTTCTTATGAACTGCATACATCGATCGCGACACCAAAAGAACTTGCAGCATGGAAATGCATGTTGAAAATTTCACGTGACGCTGGGACAAACTTGTTTAATGTGCTTCGGGACTGGAACAATATGAACCGAGCATCACGTTTCATGGGCGATGATGACCACACAAGACTGAGCCCAACGTCACAAAAACGGAGACAAATCACAAACATCACATTCAAAGAAAATGTATCGCAAGCTTATTCACCGGTTTGGTGAACATCTGACTGACAAAGGCACATGAGCATATGACGATGCCCGCCAGTATCGTCTTCAGACTCGCGATTGGGATTTGATCTTGGCCTAGCTGGGAACGAGACAAGAACTGAACATCTTGCCTGTTGGTTATAGGCCACGGCTAGGGACAATGATGACCATCATGCATCAGGAAGTTTGCTTCCTGGAAGTCACAAGAGTGTCTTCATCGACTGCTGAGTCCCTAGGAATGGTCCCCCAGAGCGAACCAGGTTGTTCAAAGATGGGAAAAAAAGGGAAACGATGAGAGACGAATAAGATGATTGCCATTTTTCCCCCAGATCGCAATCGGGCGCTAGGAGCATGAGAAGGAGTAGTAGTAGAAGAAGAAGAAGAAGATGATGATGATGAGAAGAGAAGATGCGTTGAGGGAGATGAATTTATGTCAAAGACTTCTGGTAGTGGCTCCTTCACTTCGTTTAGGGTGGATGGCGACTGCCATTTCATATTCCAGTCCGCTTACTGGCTCCTGCAGTGGCAAGCGCACATTTCGCAGTATCAGCGATGTCTCTACGCGAGGGAGCGAACGGGCAGACTGCGAAAGCAGGTTCCGGACTTTATGACATTATCGTGGGCGACAGTTGCCGTTTGAGGATGCCGCGTCCTGACCATCTTGAGCGAAGTTTACTGATTCATTGCTAGGAGAATACAACGTAACAGAGTCCATCATTTTCAAAATGTCGGAAAGCATGCCGTGCATTCAGACGTACTAATGGCTGTCACACTGGAGTCAAGTCAACACTGTACGAGACCTCATGAATGGCTGGAGTCAACAACCACGGGAATCGGGTTACTGTCCTACTTTGGTCGGCATCGAGGGAAATTCGTCAATAACGACGCTCTACGCTCTACGTTCTACGCTTATCAGGTTGTCGGAATTTACATCAGTCCTTGAGACGGGAACTTGCGATTCATGATCACTACGTCTTTCAAGTTCGGTAGCCAAGTCTAGCTGAAGGCCTGCCGCAGAAAGACCTGAAAGTTGTTGACGAGATAACATCAATAGTCCCGACTCGACAACATTGTTCGCCATCACCAGTTGATCCTCCCAAACGCGATACCAAGGCTCGAATCGACACGAAACAAAGCCCTTGGAGTGGCCTTGCTTGGTCCCATGTAAAATCCTTCTTCTTATTAGCTTATCCCCCCGCAAAAAAAAAAAAAATCATACATATGCTATCCCATCGGTTATTGCCGTGGCTGAGGACATTGGTTTCCCTATCCTGTTGTACGCGAGCTTCAATCACGAGGTCTATGCGACCGACTGTAATCTCTAGTAACTTTGGTTTGCTTGCACTATCCAGCCGTAATTGGTGGGTGATTGCGGCCCGTAATCCAGTTGCTCTCCATCTGGTGGCAAAAGTGACATATCCACGATTCCCACGGGCAAGACATAACGATATTCATGTACGCATTGAGAAAATCCGAAACACTTTTGCTGCTCGCAGTAATATTTCGCGTCAGTGGCCAAAGCGAATATGTTTTGGACACTTAGGCGGCCAATCAAAGTGCAGAGGTGGATTTTCTGGTCCCGGTGCTTTATCGTGCGATACGGATGAAACCGCCTATATCGGGCTTAGCGTCGTCATCTTGATCGGGAATGGCAGGGGGCGACATGTGCCATTTTGGCCCCACTTGTGCAGCAACAAAGAGAAAATTGCATGGTGCCGCCGCCCCCTTTCTCCCGAAGTAGGCCGAGCGCGGACATTTCAACACGCACCTCAGGCAAAAATTTTTATTTACGCCTCCTTTGTCCCCGAACCTTCTTTTCTTCGTGCGCCCGAACAATCAACACCGCATCCATCTATCTACCCGTACACGTTTTCCCCCGGACCGCCATCGACAAAAACAATGAAGGTCTTTTCCAACGCCGTCACATACGACTACTCCTGGGACGAGGTCTCGACCGCCAACTGGCGCAAATACGGCCCATGGAACAACAAGTCGGAGCACGTCCTCGCCGTCGATACGCTCTCCCGCAACGTCGACCCCAACACGGGCATCCTCCGCACCGAGCGCCTCATCACCTGCAAGCAGTCTGCGCCGGATTGGATCAAGACTCTGATGGGCAACTCCATGGACGTGAGCTACGTCTTCGAGGCATCCTACGTCGACCCCAGCAGCAAGACAGTCACCATGGTCAGCCAAAACTTGACCTGGAGCAACCTCGTCAACTGCCAAGAGGAGGTCATCTACAAGCCCCTGGGCGATAACCAGACGCAATTCGTCCAGTCCGCCCGCATCACTGCCCTGTGCGGCGGCTGGCAGCGGATCAAGAACAGCATCGAGGACACCCTCGTGACGCGCTTCAAAGAAAATGCCGTCAAGGGGCGCGAGGGTTTCGAACGCGTTTTGGAGATGAGCCGCATTGTTTTCGCAGAAGAGAAGGCTCGGCAACGCCAGTTGCTGTAAACCTCTGTTCATGTCCACCATCCCATCCCATCCAACGTCCTGTCTCTGCACTCCAACAGTGAGTCAGAGTAGAATTGGGGGTTTTTTTTTTTTTGCCACTCGCTTGCGGCACCGGCGTTTCGATACATGGCGGTTTCAGAACGTGTTTTTATAATCTGCAAACATTTTGCATGGCGTTTTCTTTTTATACGAATTTTGAAAATCAAATTTGGGCGGAGGATCGGGAAGATGAGAGCGATTTTCATGTTTTATCTTTCCACTTTTACAGCTTTACAATACCCGATCGGAGTATCATAGACTGTGCTTCGGCACGCACAACGTTAGAACGGGGTACATGATTAGAAGAATAGACGACGCTCACCTGAGCTGCAATTCCCAGCTTTGTTTTCCATGACCATTTGCCACGCTCATCGATGTTGGACCAGATGTGCCGTGCAGTACCAGCATCGATGCACGAGCCTTGCGTATACTAGAGTTGTCCATAGCATCACCAGCACTTCCGTACACAAGACGCAAGTATAAGTTTTCAAACTCTTGCATAAATCTCGGTACACAGATGAACGGGGCCCCCTCTCACTACAGCCCATCAGTCATCCGGGTAAAATCCGCTCTTGTTACGTAGTCCTCTCCAATCCGATAGATACAATAATCACCCACGTGACCATCACATATGTTGCACCTTTTACGGATTTGAGGGGGAGGGGGTGAGCATTCGGGGTGAGCATTCGGTAGTTTCCATGTCTTTGTCTCACTTTTTGTTGCGAGATTGCAAACGTCTCGACCTAATCGGGCACTTTGTCAGAGGCTGAGGAATGTTGAAGTCATGTACGGAGGGAGGAGTATGCTTGGCAAGACACGTTGACCTGGGCAACGGAGCAGCTTTCAGTATTGTACTTGTGGTATATTGTATTGTGTAATAATGAACACCATAAGATGTTGTGTATAACAACACAAAAAATCCTCCTTCTTCCGCACCACGTGGTCAATGCTATTTAGAATAACCACGACACGTAGCGGTTGTAGAATTTGTCCCAGCCCCGGCTCTGGGCAATCTTCTCCTTCTGGAGCTCCAAGAAGTCAGACTCCTCCTGGTCAATAATGTGCTTGCCACCGAAAAGTCGGCTTCATGTGGTGAGACACCACGGCTCTTGGTGATGAACATGTGACCGAAGAGGAGAATTAGATACAACGGAATGCCCAGGTAGCCAGTGATGAAGTTCTGGTAGTCAAAGGTAATGCCGTCATGGTGGACAAAGACATCAAAGTTCTTTGTCAGCAGGATAAGGCAACAGAAGAACAGGGTAATGTATGTTCCAATGAGACCCTGGGGAGCGACGTAGGGCATGGCGCTGTCGGCGAGATTCTGTGCTCGTCGTGCCTTGAGGAAGTAGATGTAGGTGACCAAAAGCGAGATCCAAGAAAGCAGACCAAAGATGGTGGTCAAATTGACAAAATAGCCAAAAATCTTCTTGGAGTCGTCGGAAACAACCATGAAAGCCAAGCAGGCAAATCCGGTGCAGACTGCGAGGGCAGGAACAGGGACACCTCGACTGTCGGTGCGACGGAAGATGGCAGGAGCAGAACGGTCACTGGCAAGGCCGTACAGAGTTCGGCTGGCAATGTAGAGATCCGAGTTGGCGGCCGAGAAGACGAAGATGCAAATACAGGCATTGATGACGTGCGGTAGGCCCTTGACGCCGGCAATCGTAGCGGCAACCACGAAGGGACTGGCGCTGGCGCTGGCACCCTTTGAAGACTGCTTGTTGGCAAAGGCCAGCCTCTCGTCATTGTAGGGGACAATCATGCCCACGAGGAGAACGCTGAGGCAGTAGAAGAACAAGATGCGGTAAAGGTCAATTTGATGGCCTTGGGAATGGACCGCCGTGGGTTCTGAGCCTCGGCAGCAGTGACACCGACTAGTTCGGTGCCGAGGTAGGCAAAGGTGGCATTGACCATGACGGACCAGAATCCCATGAATTTTCCAAGCGCACCGTGAGGACCAGACTTGTAAAGGTCGGCAAAAGCTCCGGGTTGCTCCAGTATCGGAAGCCAGTGGCATCACCATTGGGACCTCCTCCACAGGCGATGATGAGGGAGAACAGGATGATGCCTATTACGACAATGACCTTGAACGAAGACAGCCAGAATTCAAACTCGCCAAAGAACCTGATGCCTCCAAAGTAATTGATGGACACGATGGCGACGAGGAAGATGGCGACGAAGACGCCAGGGTTAACCTTCTCGCGGGGCACCCAATAGGAAATCACCAGTGAGGCGGCTGTAAGCTGGTTTGGAGTGACAATGATGTATTTCATCCAGTAACTATATCACGCACTCGGATTAGTATATACTGGCCCGATGACTCCAGAGATGGGGAAGTAGACCTACGACCAGCCGAGAGCGAAACCGAGAGAGGGATGGCAGTATCGTGTAGCGTAACCGGTGAATCCAGCACTGAGCGGCAACCAAGCAGCCATCTCACCCAGACAAGCCATGACTATGAAAACCAGCAGACCAACAAAGGTATACGAGATGAAGAGAGAACCAGGGCCAGCTTGCGCGAGAGCCTTGCCAGTGCCCACGATCAAGCCAGTACCCAGTGCACCACCAATGGCAATCATGGTGATGTGGCGAGCCTTGAGGCCCTTGTGAAGCATGGTCTCGGGATTCGTCTCGAGACCGCGAATCTCGGTGTCTTCATATTGGTTGTGCCGGATCCCCGCCTTTTCAGGGTCGCTGCCATTGCCGTCGCCCTTGCCCGGACGGGCATGGATGCCTTTTTCGGGCTTCATTGTTTCCAAGCTGCTTGCTGCAACTACAACGACGGGCCGATGGCAAAGGGTTGAACTTGAAACTGACTGTCGACAAGGAGCAAGAAGAGTACAAATGCGACCAACAGGGGACCAAAGTGTCGCGCGAGGGAAGACGGAAAGCGGTTGGTTGCTCCTGCCAATATATCGAAATTCAAAGTCGGAAGGAGAGTCGGAAGGAGAGTCGGAAGGGGACGAACCAACGAGCAGCTGTCAGCTGACAGCCCAGCTGATAGATAGCTGATGGCTGACGGATCGGGCTGAAGGAACCGGCAAGGCAAGGCACACTGAGAAGGCACGCTCGGATGCTTGCTTACACAACATGCACAACAAGCACAGAAAAGAAGGGGAGGGGCACACTTCGTCTTAATATATTTCTCTAATACAAGAGGGACTCGCGTATTTTGCCCGGGCACTTGATGACCCTCTCGCCTCTCGGCTCTTACTATTATTAACTTTCGGCGGGTCAACCCTTGAAGTTCGCATGGCCACAGGCGGGGAGCAATGGATCTTATCATGACTATCGATTTGGTGCATATGCATGTACGTATGTATGTAGCGTTGGGTCTGGCTCCTGCGGATGTCGAGAAGAAGTGATGGCCACACGCTATTACTCCGTAAGCAACGATCCTCTTTTCTTTTATGTCTTTATCCGGATTCTTCCTGCGCCAAGCACGAACTTTGTTCTTTTGCTAGGAGGCATCCCCAGTTCGCCCATCCTCTTTCTTTCCCCTCACCCCAAACTCCAACCATGCCCCACGCCCCACGCCCCACGCCCCACGCCCGCTCCCCACGCTAGCGTTCTGGACAGGCCAAACAAGTGGAGGGAGCCTCAGTGCCAAGAAAACCCCCGAGACAAAGCGGCGTAATTGCGGGCCGCGGGCTTCTACAAATCCGCACGCGACCAGACCTTTATTCAATACTGTATGCACTTGATCCTATGATTGGATGGATTACTGAAATGGTCTCCCCTCCCCGCAGTTAGCAAGTGAGCTTCATTCTGAAATTTAACGGAAAGGGCCTCGATCCAATTTTTTTTTTTCCGCAGACATGTACCACCAACGACGACGGCAGCTGAGCTGCCCTGCCCTGCCCAGTCCGGCCACCCCGCAGGCGAAATCCCGCTTTTGGCTTGATGATACGGATTAAAGACCTGTTCATTGGGCGGATCGGAATAATAGTCTTTTGCCACTAAAGGCTGATGCCTGGACTTTGCATGCCGCTAGCCATTTGGTTTTTTGGGAGGGGGAGGGTTTTGCCTGTTTTGGCCAAGGCTGTGAAAAAAAAAAAAAAAAAAAGCTTGTTGCCGTTGGCGCTCTGACTTCTCTATCAAATGGCGCATACCATGGCGCATACCAGGATCTGATGGAGGATTGCGGCGCAGGACTCTACCTACATATTATCAGGGCTGGCTTTCGCCGCCGAAAGCCGGCCCGTCAAGCCTGGATTTTTCCTTATCTTGGATCTTGAACCACGTCGATTTCGAATTCAACTTCGATCCGACATTGATTTTCTGGTTTCGGAAAGGAACTTTTGTTTTCTGATACTCAAGTAGGATTGAGATGTATTCAGACAGTATCTTGGAATGATGAATCCGTGATAACATGTCATTCTCTCACTAACTATTTAGCATCTCACCAACACAACATCTCCACCCCCACCGCAAATAGAGCAGCATGCCAGACCTTAAGTAATATGAAGAAACATGAACACCAGAATTTCGCCGTTAAAGCCGCTTGTGAGCCCATTGCAACGCGCCCTCGGCTATAAACGTTCACAGGAGTCGCTGTTTTTCACAAGACAAAAAAATTCATCTGATATGAATGAATTGGCAATCATGACGTGGACGCGTCAATCATATCATGTAATTTATTTTCTTCTGAAATTCCCGTACCCCGTTTCCGGTCTCATTTCCGTGCTAAACGCTCAGACGCTGCGAGACTAGACAAGATTCTCAAATTGAAATAATGGACCAAAGTGAAAATGAAAACGAAAATGATGCAAAATGGAGGTCAAAGTAAATCAAAAAGAATGCTCAGTTCGTCACCCGCAGGTAATACACGCCATTCGTATCAGGCACGTACCTGATGGTAGTCGAGTCCGGAAACAAAGACGCGAGCTCCTTCTCACTGCACATGACGGCACGGTAACCCAGATCACCCACGACTGATTTCAACAATGTTGCCTCGCCCAGTGGCTGTGGTCGCGGACCATGACCATGTTGGAAAGGAAGATGGAGATGAGGGCAAAGAGCAGCTGTAAGCCCATAATGAGGCCCAGGATAAGATGGACGTGGGACCAGTGGTTGACGTCGAGAGTGATTCCTTTGAGGGGCATCTGGCCCGTGACGTTGAGGTTAGAGTTGGACTGGGCAGTGGCGAGGATGACACCGGCGGCGAAGGCACTGGTTTGGTAGCCCATGAGCGAGCTGTTTCCGTAGCAGGTTGAGCCGAGGAAGGTCTCGGCGGGGTAGCTCTGGAACTGGATTCGGTCGGTGACGTTTGTGCCGAGCGTGGAGGAGCCGTAACCTTGAGGGCAATGGCCGCGGGCGCCATGAACTTTAGGTCGTCGCCGAGCTGGTGCTCCGGGAGGACGGCGTTTTTGACGGGCGCGACGCTGACATTGCACCTGTAGAACCAGGGGTCGGCGGCGGATGCTTCAAAGGCGTTGACGATGCTCCAACCAATGTGTTGGTCTGTGTGAGGGTCGACGATGAACGTGGTTTGCAGGGGGCCGTTCTTGGTGGGCACCCTGATAGTGGTGTCTTTGCCGTCGGCGATGGTGATGATGTCGGTGTTTCCGCTGCCGCCCTTTGAGACTTTCCAGGATTGGCATGTTGACGAGGTAGACACGGAGCGGTTCGACGCCGCCATCAGGTAGTATGATTCGTTGGCGGTAGTTGCTTCGTAGAACCACGAGTAGCAGGTTGTGTTGAGGCACGAAATGGGCGAATTGTCGGGGTTGAAGAGAGTGCCAGGCTGTGGAGGGTTGAAGCCATTCAAGTTGATGCCGGCAGCCAAGCCGACCATCCCATAGCTAAAGCAGATATATTAGGCATTGTCACGTCTTATTGAGGAGAGAGGGGAGAGGAAAGAGCCCAATCAGGGGCCTTGGACGAAACCAAAATGTATCCGAAGCAGGAATAGTACGCCAAAAAGACAAGTGTTGGGTGTCCAAGTTGTCATTACCTGTTGGCAGTGTATCGGAGCGAATTCTCCGTCTGGCTCATCGATGTGCTGTTTGAAGGCGCAGACAGCTTGAAGGTTTGAAGCGTGGACAGATCTGGCACGGACACGACGCCCGGCTTGGTGGGAACGATCTTGTCGGCGCCATTGACGTTGTACGTGAGACCGAGTGTGGCAAGACCAATCTGCGCGGCCTACATTGGCTTGTTAACGACGCTGTCATAAAAGAATCGGCACTGTAGATGGAGAGTTTGCGTTTGGCAAAATCCGTCAAAGAACAAACGAACCACGTTGATAGCGACCCAAGTTATAACATAAGCCCGAAGCGAGTACCGCTTCGAAACAGACAGTAATCGCGCCATGCGACTGATGTTTTCGCTTTGGAGAACCAAATCAACCTAGTTCGTCGGCAACTGTCAGTTCATAGACGTCTAATTTGTACCTATCAACTTTTCATTTGTATTTGTTGCTCCCGCGCCAAGGGAAAAAAACTCACCTCCCGAGGTTTCCACTCCCTCAGACTCAACAGCCACCACCGGAGCGTAGCGGCCATATGCTTCAGCGAGCTAGCGAGGTTCAGACTGAGAAGAATGGACAAACCAACTATAAGAGCATTGAACTCCTTCTTCTTGACGTCACCATGGCCGTCTTGGTCGAGTACTGCCATAAGACCAAATAAATGGACGCGCACAGTACCAGCGTCATGAGCCATCGTGTCAAGCAGGCGCCCAGAAGCTTCCGCAGCTGCCGACTCTTGTGCAGGCGCTCGTAGGTGAAGCTCTGCGCCTGGCGGGATAGGCGAGGAGGTTTGATGGACTTGTCAGCCGAGCTATCTCTGACGCTATCTTTGAGTGAACCCATGGCTGGCGCTGTCGGGTTCGAAAATCGACATTATTGCCTGGCCTGGGTTCGGGTTCGGGCTAGCTTGGCTTGGCTTGGATTGGACGGAAGAGATTTAGGGTGGGGTGGGTGTGACGGAGATGGAAAAGAAGCAATTCTTTTGGATGAGGACGCCGACGATGAAACACGGCTGCACCAGGAGAAAGGGTCAGGGTGCGTTATGTATTTGAAGCAAACTGTCCCAGGGTGGAGGAATAATAAATTCTCACCTCGTCACCTCATCTCACGGGAATGACCCACAGTCGGTTGGGCGGTTGGGCGGTTGGGCAAGGTTTGACGAATTCCAGGCCGAGCAGCGTACAAACTCGACGCCACTCGGTCCTCCGCGGTGGGGCGGGGAGCTGCCAGTTGCCAGGCTCCAGTTTGCCAGTTGCCAGTATTATTATGTCAGCCATGTCTCGTCAAGATCCCTTGTTGACGCGCATCAACGTGGACTGGTGCTAGCGGCGCTACTCGCTTTCTTCTCTTCGCTCCAAATGCGGAGTATCATGTCAAAAGTCATAAGTTCCTTCCGAATATGCGTTACCTATCTGGCGACAAGCAGTCTGTTATGCTTATTTTCCCCAACTACCGCTGTAAGGATTTTTCGTTCTCGCTGGTCCAACTAATTCAGATTCAGAGTATCTATAACAGTGTTGCGGAGACACGTATTAGGCCAACTACCATGGCAAGTGAAAGACACGGGGTTGTGAAAAAGACAACAATACATGCATCAAAGTAACTTGATTAAGGCAATCTTGCGAGAGAAAATTGTTTCAGATTCCATTGCATACGTCCAAGACAACGCACTCACTCACCTCACCTCAGAAGCCGGACGTTTTCTTCCTCCACCACGGCTTAAAAGACGGGTAAGTCAATCTCTCAATCTTTACATTAATCTTATTACAATGCCTCGTCTCGGCCTCGTCGCAGTTGTGACTCCTTGGCGCAGGCACGCCGCCTCGAGCTATTCGCAAGATACATGGATGGCTTCACGGCTTTGCGTGCCTGCGGACCCTGTCTCTTCTGCTGAAAGCCTCACAGCGGCTGGTCCCCAGCCACGTACGTGGCGTGGATAGAGATTGCTGCCGATTTCAGCTGCGCATAGTCCTGTTCTTATCATCAAAGGCAAGGGCATAGGAGGCTGGCAGAAGGAATGCTAGCACGCCCAACGCGTGGAAAATAACCACGGCCATAGGCTTGACAAAGGTGACGACGGGCAGTCCCATGTCTTGGACGAGCAGCATCCCGGCAAGAAACGTGAGAAGACGGCTGGTAGGGAAGAGGACTTCTTTGCGCGCCCACTGCAAGTCGCGGCGATGGTAGAAGGCGGTGCGCAGGTGTAAGTCGAGCATCAGGCGGCCGGAGAGCATCACGGCCAAGAAGACCCAAGGCGCCATGACGAGTTTCGGAGCTGCGACCACCTGGCGCAGACCCCATTCCGTGCAGGTAGAGGCCTGCATTAAAGGCGTGGCAAGCCAGATGTAACGCGGTGTCTTCCTGGTGCCCACCAAGCCGAGCAAGGCTACCTGAACAGAAAAGCTGTGTCAACAAACAGGTCTACGAGTCAAACAAGAGCAGGTGGCTTTCAGCTACAGTGAAATACCTCCCAAGTAATATGCACCACGGGTTTCAGCACCGACCATTTGGCAGGTACCAGGGCCGTCAGCACCAACCCGACTGCGCCGTTTGTCGCAGCGAGTATCAAAGCACGCTTCCACGGCAAGTCGGACTGGCACATTTGCTTACTGAATGTCTGGAGCGACCCGCGGACTCGCCAAAGCCGCGGACGGGCAGCACAATACGATGGACCTTGCCGAGAACAAAAACCGAGAGCATATAGAAGATGCAGCAAAGGCAGAAGACAGCAGCCGGGTGGGTGTCGCCGCGGAGCAGGAGGACGGCGGTGGAGACGATGAAAGCCAACAACATCATGCGCAGACTGACAAAGTAGTGAAACTGGTGGATAAGCGAGCGGTTGAAGTTGATGACTATTGCGGACGCGTCAATGGCGGCCATAAGGCCCAGAGCGAACCAGACATCGAAGCAAAACAGACCAGCGGAAGAAACTGCGTCGTTGTTGTTGGTGCCGTCAGCGACGTTGAACATGATACTTGGGGCCGCGGTGTGTCCATCTGCATCGAAATGGTTCTTCGTTGGTCCCCAGGCTTTGGCGCAACAAGAAAACAGGAGCAGCCACACCAAGAAGACCACCACGCCGCCCACGAGAAGCAGCCAGAACTTGAGGACCCGAGGGTCGGCAAAGTTGGCGGACAGGAGCACATCGGAAACCGGTGGTTCGGGCATGCCATCATCAATGCCGGCGCTTTTTCGACTCTCGTCTCTTTTGTCGCGACGTACTTTATCTACCAGAGCTCGATGGAGTCCACCCTTCCAGCTTGTTGCTGACCATGGTTTTGAGTTAAAGACAGGCTTCAGAACGGCAAGGATTGGCGTCGTGACAAGTCGTATTTGCTAATGTTGACAACGGATTCCGTGGAAACAAAGCAAACAGCTCCAGCTGGTACCCTTATGCGACGAAAGGTAGGTAACCCGATTCAATGTCAAGAGTAAATGTGTCGACGAACACCATGTTAGAAAAGAAAGAACGTTGTGAACATGTCGTTCGTGTACGGAGTATATGTGCGGGCTTTTTTTCTCGTATAAAATCTGCCCACTTCTCGGAAAAATATGGCTCGTCGAGACAGGGCCGGATTCGTATTTGCCAATGGGTTTCAATGTGTGTGGCCTCATCCCTGTGCCCTCCACCCTGGCAACTTGTGATGCAATTGCGTTCGTATCTCGAAGCAGCGCAACTTCATAAAAGACTTGCTCACCCCGGCCATCACATCGGATTCTACCACGTCGAACACCACATGGCGATCGCATCGCATCGCATCGCTGTACGGTCTTTAGCTCTGGTTGAGTTACTCCTTCGTAGAGTAAAAAAAAGAAGAAGAAACCCCGTGGTATGCATCATTCCTGGCCCATATATCCAGTGAGCCTCACAAGTTGCAGAGTCACGATGACTTGACCCCGGTTCTTGGACGAAGGCGATTGAGATGGCCTCTGCGCAAGGTGGGCGAAACTCAATGGACGATACCTTTTCCGCTGCGGTTTCTAGGGCGGCAGACCGTGTTATGCGCAGAGGTGCCTTTGCGGCGGTTTGCTCTCGGATCTTGTTTATCGGGGAAAGACCTGGGGAACTAAACTTGTCATACACAAGTGTCGTACCAACCATTCCGTTCAAGTCGTTGTTCGACTGCCATCATGGAGACGCTGGGGTTTATAAAAAGTTTTTTTTTTTTTTTTTTTTGGTACACGAGAAATGTCGGCTATACCCAGTCGGGGAACATTGACTGGCTTATACAAACGTACGTACTACCCAATACTTCGAGGATAATCCCCATTTTCTCTTCCCTGTATATTCAGTACCCCGTGCTACTATGACTTTGCAGGATGCATCGCCATGTTCGGCGCATAGATCTTTCCTCGTGCACGGCCAGGATCCCCGGCATGCTCTCGTCCTCGACGTCCCCGCGAGCCATGCATCGAAAATCTCGCGAGGATAATGAGACGTCCACCAGAAGGTCAGCCCCTAGTCGGCCCAGCTCTGCGGGTTGCCGTGCGCGAGCCCGTCCCGCGACTGATGCGTGCTGTTTCCGAACCACGGCGTGACCGTCGTCCCTCCGGTCGTCCGAGAAGTGCGGCGGCAGCTCGTGGGGCCGCATTGTACGCCGGCTGCGGCGGGTAGCTCAGCTTTGCCCGTTTTGACTCAACGCGTTGTTCTTGAATCTTGTCATACCACGACTCGAGCAAGTGGTCGTCCCACAGAACGGCAATCGACTGCAGTTCCGGGGAATGTTGGCCGCGCGGAAAGCAGCGTCATAGTTTTCCCGCGACCGGAATATGTTCATCGACCTGTCCTGAACGTGCACGAAGAGAACGACGCATATTCGCCGCCGGTCCCTAGCGCGGCCTCGGCGATCAAGGAGCGAATGTTGCACAGATTCCGAGCTTTGTACTCAAAGCTTGACCAGGCCCGAAGAAGCAGGACGGTTCGCTGGGGTGGCGTTTACCGAATTCGGGTCGAGGGTCGCCCTGACTTTCGTCTCATTCTTCCCAAGACAATCTCGGTTCGGTCGTCAGGTTGCTTCTGTTGATTACAAAACAATTGCATTACTTTTATGCTAATCAGGCATGTATTGACGGGTGGTCGAGGCCGATGACGTCGGAAACCTGTGTCTGTTTCTCTCCAAGCAGTCATTCTGTAGTTGTCCCCAATCCACTTGGTCCAAGTTTACTCTGGAGCGGTGGTTGTTCTGTTGCGTGTCCTCTTGCCCGAATCCATAAATGGGCCGTATCGTCCGTCGGCTGTCATCCATATCTGCTCAGCGCCAAGTGCGCGATGTGACCCCAGGAACGGGGTAGGATATGCTATCCACGAATCCATTAGCATTTATATATATATATATATCAATAGAAAAAGTGATATAAAAAAAGGAGACCGACAAATGAAGCAAGATTTCGGCAAACGAAAAAAATATCAATCATGTTACAAATCCCGCTCAGATGCCCGTAGCGAAGCTCATCGTCAGAACTACACGACAGCAGCCCGCCACGCAGACCACGACAGGACACTCGCCGCCGGCCCCCGTACAACTCCTCTTGCCCGAACCCGAACCCGAACCCGAACCCGAATCCACGACCAAACGGCCAAGATTATCCGCCTCTGTCCGCCGATCGACCGTCTCGAGCACAAGAATCCGCCGCCAACCAAACACTCAGCCAAGGCGCCGCTAGACGAAATCACGAGGCCGCGGGCGGGTGCAGACATGAACTGCGCAACATTTCCTGGACGGCGGGTTTCGTCCCCGTCTCGTCTGGTATGTAGATGGGAAATTGCGATTTTGCGCAGTTCGAAAAGTAAATGCCGCCTGATTCTTCCTTTCCTTTCCTTTCCTTTTTCCTGCCCGGGCTGCGGAGTTTTTTCCATTTCAGGACAGGACAGACGGTCGGTCCGCGCATGGAGGCACGGGGTTATTAATTTTGGGCCAACGATATTCAAAACATGACGCCGCGTTTGGCCGGTGGCGCGTGCCCGGGCTTCAATGTAGACCAGCTTGACATCCATTGTCAGCCATTATTCTTCAATGAATAATGAATTAGAACGTGCTTGACTCGGAAGTGGAAAGGGAAGTGGATTCTGCCGGAGTTTTTTTTTTTTTTTTTTTCACAAAAGTCCAGTCACAAGGGCTATTGATTATCAACATCCAACATCCTTCTTCATACGGATTTTCAGAAAGTGGATCGAACCCTCCTCGTCTAATCTAGCATTGCCAAAGCCAGCCTTTTACAGCCTTTTAACACTGCATAGCTAATCTGATTATAAGTAATACTCTATACTACTCCGTATTACTCCGTATTACTCCGTATTACTCCGTAGCTATAATATAGCTATTTCCCTATAGGGTCTAGGTAAATCCTGGCTCGGAGGGCATCCGTGTCTCAGCGAGGTTCCGAAGGGAGTGGCTTTCTGTAGAAGAGGCAACGTGTATTTACGATTGAACAAAAAAAAAAGAAGATCAAGATCAAGATCAAAAGACCCAAATGAAAGAATGTTAGCCGTGCTAGGCTGCTTGACCTGGCGACGGAGAAGGGAGCAATGCATCTTGAACACTCTAGTCAAGGAATCCATCTGGTCGTAGTAATACGGAGTAGAGGGCAAAGTATTTGTTAGGAATCCATGTACGGAGTAGGCGCGCAGGTACATACATACATAATCATCGATGCACTTTGTATCCCTTTGCGGGGCCAGCTTGAGCGTTTACTACAGGGCCGCGCACCGCCTCGCCAGATGGGCATTGGCTTGCAATGGAGGATTCATCAAGGCGGCTATTTTCTTGGCCGGACCACGACTGAGTCAGTATTCCTGATTACAATGGCCACCTAGCCTCTAGGCTGGACTAAATAACTTCTACTCGAGCCCCCTCCGTCCCAGATACCCAGACAAGATGAGACGCCATACGCCAATGTATAATGTACATCCACCTATGCTGTTGAACCAACTTTGCTCCACTCCCAAAAAAAACAGGGATGGTTCCCCAAAGACTTGGAAACAAAAAAAAAAAAAAAAAAAATCTATAGACATTGCTCACCTACGCGGCATCCCTCGACAATGCACCGCTTTCCAGTTCCGGCACGGGGCTCTCGATGCCGGAGCGACCGCCACTCTCCCTTCCCTTGCTTTCCCCGCCCCCACGAGCCCTGACATGTCCATTGACGACTTCCTCCTCGTAACGCGCAGCTGGTCCTCGTCGAGGCCCATGGAGCGCATGAAGCGCAGCGTGGCCGTCCACTCGTGCTGCTTGCGAGCCTCGCCCCACTGCAGCTCCTCGGCCATCACGTCGATGACGCGGGGCAGCGCGTGCAGAGCGGCGTCGACGTCCAGGAAGGCGAGTCTGATTCGGCGAGAGATGGCATCGGCGGCCGTGCACGCGGCTTCGGAGCGGGCGGCGTGGCGTAGCTCGGCTTCGATGAAGGGGAAGGACGGGGCCAGGCGGGCGGTGGAGGTGGCGGTGGCGGAGGAGTTGGAGCCGCGCGAGGTAAAGGCGAGGACGGCCCAGGCGCGATCGCCGTAGTTGGTGGCGAGGTGGTGGGCGACGTCGGCGTCAATGGGGTACAGCTCCATGAGCTGCGACGCCAGCGAGGTCGAGTAGCCGTGGGCGCCGAGCACGGGCGTGGTCAGGGTCTTGCAGGTGCCGTTTGTGATGGACCCGGGAAGGCCGTAGCCGCTGATGTCGGGGAGGGCGACGGAGCGGGGGTGAGGTTGAATGTCGTCATGGCCTCGTCGACGGCGTCCTGCGCCATCTGGCGGTACGTGGTCCATTTGCCGCCCGCGCAGGTGAGGAGGCCCGAGGCCGAGACGGTGACGAGGTGGGAGCGGACGAGGGATTCCGTGTTGCCGGCTTTGGGGTCACGAACGAGGGGACGGATGCCTTGGGAGGAGAGAGAGAGAGAGAGAGAGAGAGGACTTGTGTTAGTCTCCTGAGATGAAAATATATAGATGAAACAGGAAAAAAAAAAAAAAATAGAATTCTTTTTTTTTATAAAAACTCACCAGACCACGTGGCAAGAACATCATCGCGCGTGAGACGGCTCTCGGGCGCCAACAACTTGCTGACCTCGTTCAGAATGAAATCCACGTCGTCCTGGCGGGCGACGGGCTCCGTCTCCACCTCACACGCCTTGTCCGTCGTGCCCGCGACAGTCATGCCCTGCCAGGGCAGAACGAAGACGACGCGGCCGTCCGACGTGGCAGCGTCCAGGATGCCCATGCCCTTGGGGCACAGATTGCCCGGCAGCATGACGTGCGCGCCTGAGGCCGGGGCCACGATCTGCCTGCGCCGAGGATCGTCCATGCGCTCGATGGCATCGGTGAAGGGGCCCGTGGCGTTGATGACGCCCTTGGCGCGCACGGTGAATGGCTTGCCGTCGTTGCCGTTGCCGTTGCCGTTGTCTCCGGCCATCAAGTCGCGGACCTTGGCGCCGCAAATCTTGCCGTCGGCATCCTTCTCCAAGGCCGTCACCTCGACGTGGTTCAGGACCGTGGCGCCGAGCAGGGACGCCGTCAGCGCCAGCGAGACGTTCATGCGGGAGTCGTTGTGCTGCCCGTCGTAGTAGACCAGGGCGCCGACGAGGTTGTCGCGCTTGAGGAGGGGGAACGACTCGATGGCCCTGGCCCGGCTGACGAGGTACGAGCTCGAGCCCCTGCGACCCGGCGAGCAGGTCGTACATCTTGCAGCCGGCCCAGAGGTACGGCGCCTGGAGCCAGCTCTGCAGCGGCAGCAGGATGGGCAGCGACCTCGACAGGTGCGGCGCGATGTTGAGGAAGCCCCTTCGCTCGCGGAGGGCCTCGATGACGAGCTCCAGCTGCGGGTAGTCGAGGTTCCAGACGGCCTTTTCGAGGTACCGCACGCCGCCGTGGACGAGCTTGGTGCTCTTGGAGCTGGTCCCGGCCGAGAAGTCGTCGCGCTCGACGAGGGCGACCTTGAGGCCGCGCGTGACGGCGTCGAGGGCGATGCCCGTCCCCGTCGCCCCGCCGCCCACGATGAGCAGGTCGTATTCCGCCTCGGCATCGCCGCCCTCCTCGCCACCCTTCTCCTGGCCGTGGCCGTGGCCGTGGCCGTCGTGCCGCCTCAGATCAGCGAGCTGCTCGGCCCGGCCCCTGACGGCCGGGAAGGTCGGGGCGTGATGTTGCCGCGGGCGTCTCGCCGGACGGGCACCGCGGCCGTGTCGTGCGAGAGGTTCTTGTTGGACTTGAGTACAGGACCGTGCCGCAGCCGCCGGCGACGACGACCGTGGCTGCGGCTGCGGCGACGGGGCGCCAGAGCTTGGTGAGGCGAGACGCCATTATTGTGTGTGGTGGATGATGAATCGAATCGAAATGCTCGTTGGCTGGCTCTCGGCGTCTCTTGTTCAGGAGCGACTACGTATTCTCCATCCAGGGCGGAAAGAAGGCGTATCTCGTTTTTTTTTTTTTTTCTCTCGAGATGCTGGACTGCAGTGCAGTGCAGTGAGTGACTATTGCCGAACTGTACGAGAAGAAGACGGAAGAACGAAGAAGTCGATGATGCGAATGGCAAAAGGGCAAAGGGCGAAGCAGCCAAGATAATCCGAGCCCCGGAGATGCAATCCAGGCCCACCAACAACGAGCCAACCAGCAGTTGTCCCACGTCCACGAAACGGGCGTCTTATCCACGTCCCGACTCTTTTTCTGTCAACAAACGCCCCGGCGCGTCCATCTGGAGTCAGTCAGTCTCCGGACTCCCTGGCTCTCGCGACCGGCGGTTACGCAAGAATGTTTTGCACCAGAATTGTAAATCCGGCATTGCAACCTCGGGGTTCTGCCACCGAGAAATTGGGAAAAAAAAAAAAAAAAACACCCTGACATGCAAAAGTGGGCCCCATCCATTCCCTTTCCAGCAGCCCAACAAACCGAGAAGCCCCATCATGTATCCATTCACAAACTTGCAGGCTGCAGCCAATCGAGCGCGCTGCTGTAGCTGCTGTAGCCAGCCCTGCAAACTTTTGTTCCTCACCCTTAGCGCTCGGCGGTCGCTTACCTTGAATACCTTGAGAGTCACATCAACCAGGGTCTGTTCTGCATCCAATTAGATAAGAGTGGATGGGGAGTACATACTCCGTAGATCCATGTGTAACTTGGATGATTGTACTAATTTTCCCTCATATATCCCTACATCACACTTACCGATTATTCTGGACAAGGAACGCGTTACCTATGTACCGACGCGGTCACTGACCTTGTGGCAGGGGGCCTGTAGACCCACAACGTTGACGACCCCGTCCACCGCTGAAGAGACCATGCAGGGGGCAGCAGGGATCCCCGGCGATGGGAGATGCCTCACCATCGATCTGACACGAATTAAGTTGAGACAAGATGTTCATTTTCCCGGGAGGGGCTGCCATGTGCCATCATCCATCGTCCAATGAATCTTGCCCAGGACATGGTGCTACAAAAAAAAAAAAAAAAAAAACCAAAAGAGCTGATTCCGTCTCCACAAATCCCCATCTCAAACGGCATTCTGCAAAGCACCGCTCCACCAGTCACAGCATTTCCTTCACTAATACAATTCGTATCGCGCCTGTGTCCTCTCAACTCGCCGCCGCACGGTACACCGCACGGTACACCACACGGTACACCACACGGCCGATGAATGGTAGGCGGGATTTCGGGCTAATGACGGAATCCCTACCAAGAGGGGGAGGGTTACCATCGACGCTCAGCCATGGTAATACGTATGTAGGCTATTGGCCACAGAACGACTTCATTTGTGGTCCTCCGACACTGTAGCATCACGATGACAACGCGGACTCGGATGTGTCGATGCCATTGAACTTGTACTCGATAAAACATCAGAATAAATCCCACTCATGCCATCATGACGGTACACACAAAAGTACCTTTTCATACTGAAACCAGAAGAAATTGCATCCCATCCCATCCCGTCATTACATATACACTAGATGATATGAAAAAATGAAAAACGAAATGTACCTTGAAAAACACCCATTGCATGGCCAAAATATAACACCGTCTGCAGGCAAACTTTCCAAAGCTCATCCTGTCCCATCTGTCAAGCCATCTCAATTCCCATTCAAATTCCCTGATGAATCTCCATTCCGCTTTCCCCGAAATATGTTTCATTTTCGGAAGGAAAACGTATCTACTCATTTTTCTCGTTTCAAGACATGATCATGTCACATGGGTAACGTTGGATGATAACCTCGCTCCTTGGGCTTCATAGGAACGTGGCCCGTTTATACGTTGGATGCGGGTGACTTGTTGTAGGCATTGGACGACATCCTGCGACCGGGCTTGAGCACGCGGTTGAGGCCAAGGTAGGGCGAGTTGATGGGTGATTCTCCCGTGTAGATGAAGAGATCGTAGAGACCACCGCCGGCCACACAGCCGCAGAAGGGGGCGACGATGGGGATCTATCAAACAACACTCGTTAGTTGGCTGCTGGCTGGGTGGGACAATGCCTCCTCTCTCGTTTGCTTTGCCGAATCACGCGCAAAAATGAAGTGTGCCACACGTACCCAGAAGTAGTATCCGCCGGCAGAGAAAACCTCGCGACCATAACCGAGCATGAATGAGACGAGACGAGGACCAAAATCACGGGCCAAGTTGATGGCATAGCCAGTTTCCCAACCGAAGCAAGCGCCAATGCCGAAAACTAGGAAGAAGAGGCCGAGAGGCAACAGAGGACCGGCGCCGATGTTGGAGTTGTCGGCCATGGCGAAGATGACGAACTGAAGAATCGCGCTGGCAAGGAATTCGGAGAAGAACATGCCGGTCCGCGTCATGAACTCGGCCGGGTAAGTGCAAAAGATGCCGGCAGTGGCATTGGGCCCCGTGACGGTTCGAGATTTGAGCCGCCCTCGAATTGGTCAATGGCCGAGATGTAGTTGCCGTAGACGATGGCGGCGCCCGCCATGGCGCCGGTAAGCTGAGCCACAAGATATACAGGGAACTTGCGCCATGGGTGACCGCGATAGACACAGTTTGCCAGAGTGACGGCGGGATTGATGTGGCCGCCGGATTTGCCCGCCACGTACACGCCAAGCATGACACCAATTCTGGGATTGATTTCTTGTTTTAGTCGCCATCCAAAGGGCCAGAGAAAAAAAAAAAGGGAGAAGAGATATAAAAATTAAATATTAAATATTGAAAATTGAAAAAAACTCACCCCCAGCCCCATGAGATACTCTGGTAGTCGCCCTTGGTGTTCTTGCTGAGCACCACCTGCGCGACGACGCCGTCTCCAAATAGGATGAGAATCATGGTTCCGAGAAACTCGGAAAATGCGTCTTGGAAGATGGATCGGACCTTGGGCCACCGATGCTGCGGCTCATCGGGGATCATCATCATGCTAGGCGACGCAGGTTCGTCGTGAACGACAGAACCACCCATGTTGACTTTGTTGATGACGGGTGCAGACTTGGAGATGATGGATTCTGATATCGAATCTTGAGTCGGGGATTGAGCGTACATGAGGACGGCTTTTGAGAAGAGAAGGGCTAGAAGACGAGGGAGGTAGATGGGGAGATATGGGTGAAGGATGGTTATTATAAAGAGAAAAGGACGCTTCGGTAATTGTTGTTATATATGGGAGATTTCCAGTAATGTTATGGGTATAAAGTGGGAACGTGGGACGATAGTGACGGGAGCATGGAGACGTCGAGCCCCGTTCCAAGAAATTGGGAATGAGGAAGCGGCACCTACGTAGGACGGGATTTTTTGGTGAATTCGTGGACGCACAAAGGTGAGTGTGAGGGTGAATGTGAGGAGGAGGGTGAGGATGAGGATGAGAATGAGAGGGCGCGAGGGGGTTCAGCGCCAGCATGTGAGGAGGGGGCGTTGGACGGGCGAATGCGAGTTGACTTTTTTTTTTGCCTTTTTTTTTGCCTTTTGCCTTTGGGCTTTGGTGATGATGGTGTATTGGGAGAAAAGGTGCGCGGCACGCGGGTAACACAACATCTGTGTGTCTCTTCTGTCTTTGCGCCTTTCCGTCCTTCCGTCTTTCCGCCTCTCTTTACTGATTAGTCTGATTGTCATGGCAAATTCGAAAACGGCGCAGTGCGACTTCTTGGCTCTCTTGGCTCTTGTTGTGGACTCGCTCGTCATTCGGGGCCTGCCGGGTCAGACCACGACCGCGACCGTCGACCGCCAAAAACCAGGCCAACCAACTCGTGCCAAATGTTTCGAAAGCAGCCAGACGCATTGGCGAATCGTCGATGCATGTGCCGAATCTTCAGCGCGGTCTGCGGGAGCCGAAACGACATTGACATCATTGATAGTTAAAACAGCTAATAACAAACACAAGCCATACATACGCCATTAAAAGCCATGCCATCACAAAGACTTCTTCACCGAGGGGATGAGATTTTTTTTTTTTGGGGGGCGCCTTTGCATGGATTGCATGGATGATGGGCTCAACCATCAGTCGCATGACAGGTTCAACTCGCACGACGCGATTCGACTCAATGCCTTTGCAGTCGCAAGAGCCGTTTTTAATTTTATAAAGAAAGAGTTGCATGTTTCAACTAGCTGTCCAATGATGTAACCAACGTCACTCATTACTCTCTTGTTCCTTTTTGCCTCACCTCCGAGAGGACAAGGGGCGGCACCCACACCACAGTGGCCAGTGGCCAGTGGCCGGCCAGTGATTACAGGCAGGGACGGACCACAGGGGACCACGAGTGACCACACAGCCGGGGAGGGCAGTCGGGAAGAGGAAGGAGCGGGGGAGTCGGGAAGTCGGCAGTCGGGACAATGAACGAGCATTGCGTTGGGCCTTTTCACAGATGCAGGTGGCAGGTGGCAGGAATAAACCATGTCTGCGTGACTGCGTGTCTGTACGCAGAACGACGTACATAACATTGTACATACATACATACATACATACATACATACATACATATACATACATACATACATACATACATACATACATACATGCATGACCGGAACCGCCCATTTTCAGTTTCTCCCACTTCGAACTGACTTGCATCTGCATCGAGTACGGAGTACGGAGTAACCGCGTATGCGTGGTACCGATGAATCATGATGCGACGTAATAACCCCGGCGCGGCAAGCACTGCGCGCGTCCGTCTGCCAATTCTGCCATTCTGTTTGCCTTCTCGCTTCATTCTTCTTTTCCTTTCTCCAACCCAAGCCTGGCAACTTGCAACAACGATGCGTCGTGTAAGCCAGCCGCCATGTTACCATGCTACCATGTACACCGACCGACTCGAGAGGCAGACCCGAAGCAAACTTTCTCCCCTGCCTGCTATTACACAAGACGATCAGGTCCCGTCATTCTAGAACGCCAGCGTCACCCCCGCCGCCGCCGCCGCCGCCGCGCCGTTGTATTATCCATCTCTCGTTATCTTTGTGTACCGCATCCGTCTTCCAGCAGCTTGTCGTTTTGCCGAGGTGGCGGTCGAGATTTGAGATGACGAGATGCTGGCAGTCAAGTTTGCTCCCATGCTGTCCTCTCGACGCTGTCTGTCCTCTCGACGCCGTGATACCTCGACGCCGTGATACCTCGACGCCGTGATACCTCGACGCTGTAACACTTCGATGCTGTAACACCTCGATGCCGTGATACCTCGATGCTGTACTTTGCCGTGCCGTGTTCTGCCGTGCCCTGCCGTGCCCTGCCGTGCTCTGGCTGTGCCATCCTGAGATGCTGTCCTTCCCTTCCCCCAAAACAAATCCAAAACCCCGCTGTGTGCGATGCCTTTTCCTCCTTTCCTGCATTGCGCCATCCAGCCACCACCAAGAACGGCGTAAACACAAATTATGTACAACACATCCTGCCACCCTGCGAGGAAGGAAGGGGCAACAAGACTTGGCAAGCAGACTATATCATAGTGAGTTATGCCAACACGTAGACATGCAGTAGTGATTTTTAATAATCATGCAGTAGTAGCTAAGCCTAAAACAGAAGAGGTATCTTTTCTTTCCACGCAAATTTGCCATGGGAGTGACCTCCAGTAATTTACACTATTTTATCAATGGGTGCACATCACGAGGGAAACCGCATTGTCGGGCCTTTTTTTTTTTTTTTTTTTTTTGAAGATATGTGTAGAGCTTCGATTGCGGCCTATGGTAATTTTATTCAGTGGGCTAGCTAGTCTCATGCCCTAAATTACTCGAGAAGCTAAGAAATTAGTTGGTGTGGAATGTATAAATTACGCGAGGTTATTTCTCTTATAAATCTGCGTGGGAAAAGGTACCTCTTTCGTTTTGGGCCAAATTACTACCGCTTGATACTACTACTGCATGATTGAAAAACCACTACTGCATAATTAAACAATTACGGCTGCATAATTTGAAAAAATCACTACTGCATGTCAACGTGTTTGTTTATGCACCTAGATATACCTGGACAACACCCGGATGCACCTAGCAGAAAGTACCTGAGGCCACCTTGCCAAAGGTTCCTTGTCAAAGGATGAATAACATTTCGCCGACAGACGACAGACGACAGACGACAGACGACAGACGACAGACGACAGACGACAGACACCTCGGGCTTCAAAAAGTACATTTTGTTCGTCAAGTTACGAAGAGTACGAGTCCCGTCTCACATATCCTGGGACCCGATTCCAGCAGCGTTTTCGCTCACAACATGGTGCGTGAATAAGAGCAAGATAGCAAAGTGATTTCACTCTTGCAAAATCCCGCGGTGGAGTCTCTTGCTGGACCCCATCTGTTCTACTAGTGTGGAAAACTCGTCGGGTCGCTTTCGCTGGGACCGAACCGACTCCTGGCGAGCCGAGCGGATGGATACCACCAGCATTTATGTACATACATATTTCATTGAAGAAGATGCCAAGAAGATGCCCCCGCCCCGCATCCCATCATGGCCATTTTCTGTTCAACTCGTGACACAAATCGTCAAATCGTCGTTTGTTGCGGTACATACTCATCAGAGCCGAGCCTCCCTTGCCTTTTCCCCATTAATACATACATACATACATACATACATACATACGCCGCCCGCGCAAGACTGAAGATGCTGCTGTCCTCTCCGTATGCGACCGACCACGCCTGTCTTTGAGACGCCTTCAAGACGCCTTTAAGATGCCTTCATCCCGCCACCCCGCCACACTGTTGAAAACTCCCAAACATGGGGGAAACAGTCTTCATGGCTCGGGGCGGGGATGCTGAGGCTTGTTTTGTCCAGCCACAGCGGCCCAGAACGCTCTGCTGGGCCAATGCTGGGCCAATGCTGGCTGCCAGCCCCGTGCATCATGTTCATCTTTACTGTTTACTTGATATCATTGGTTCCTGTGAGGGGGTTTCCGTCCGCATTCGACAACGTCCAGCTCCGAACCCGCCTCCGTAGTTCACGAGCCACGAGCCACGAGCCACGAGCCACGAGCCACGAGCCACGAGCTTCTTGCCTAAACATCCTTGAGCCCTTGAGAGCCCTTGTTGTTGGTGAACCGACGCGCCAAAAAAAAAAAAAAAAAGTATTCACTGTCTTGTCTCTTCCATCTTGCACAACGTTCAGAACTCGTTGCCTCTTCTTCACCCGTCTCGCCTTTCAAGCCCAGATCGTTTTCCAACCAACAAGACCATATCCCACTCCCCCGCGTCCATCAAAGCTCCTGCATTCTGAGCGCAAACGCACATGAGCTGACGCCTCATGCGTTTGGCCGATTTTGAGCCTTTAGCAGCTCTTGAACTTACTTCTCGTGGGAAGACTCAAAGCCCTTCCTTCATCACTTTCTCCATTGGATGCGCTCTCTCGTCCCATACATAATTCCCAATTCCCTCATAGCTTTCGCAAATCCAGAGATTCAACCTCCACCATGTCGCCTCGTACTGCCTCCACCACCTTTATCGGTGCTATTGACCAAGGCACCACCAGCACTAGATTCCTCATCTTCAACAAGAACGGTGAAGTCGTTTCGCTGCATCAGCTTGAATTCAAGCAGATTTATCCCCATCCCGGGTAAGTCGACATTTCGACTTGGACCCTCGCAAGCTGGACATCCCCGGCACATCTCAACTGACGCGACCTGAACCACAGATGGCACGAGCACGACCCTGAGGAACTCATTTCGTCTGTTGAGAAATGTATCGACGGGGCTGTGGACAAGTTCGAAACCCAGGGACACTCCCGTGAGCAGATTGTCGCCGTGGGCATCACCAACCAACGCGAGACTACCGTAGTCTGGGACAAGACCACGGGCAAAGCATTGTACAACGCCATTGTGTGGACCGATACCCGAAACATGGACATCGTTCGCCGCCTCAAGGGTCGCATCGGTGCGGAGAGCTCACCCAGCGCTGCGGTCTTCCCTTGTCCACGTACTCCTCCGTCGGCCGCTTGTTGTGGCTTGTTGAGAATGTTCCCAGGTCAAAGACTCGTATGAGAAGGGCAACCTGGCCTTTGGTACGGTTGACTCTTGGCTGGTTTATAAGCTGAACGGAGGCACGTCCCGCAACGTCCACGTCTCCGATCCCTCCAATGCGTCGCGTACCATGTTCATGAATATCCATACTTTGAGCTATGATCCTGAGCTGATCGACTGGTTCCGCATCGATCCCAACAAGGTGGCTTTGCCCAAGATTGTCCGCTCCGCAGATGCCGAGGCCTACGGCTCTCTTGCCAACGGCAGCCTGTGGGGTACCAAGATCATGGGATGCCTGGGAGATCAATCTGCCGCCCTTGTCGGGCAGAAGGGGTTCAAGCCCGGTCTGGCCAAGAACACATATGGCACTGGATGCTTCTTGCTATACAACGTTGGCGACAAGCCCGTCATCTCTACCCATGGCCTCCTCTCTACCGTCGCCTTCGACTTTGGCGAGGGAAAGACCATGTACGCTCTCGAGGGAAGCATTGCTGTTGCCGGTTCCAGTGTCAAGTTCCTCGTGGACAACTTCGGCTTCATGGAGTCTTCCTCCAAGCTCAGTGCTCTTGCCGAGACCGTCGAGGACAATGGTGGCTGCACTTTCGTCACTGCTTTCAGCGGTCTCTTTGCTCCGTACTGGATCGACGATGCTCGAGGTACAATCTTCGGCATCACTGCATACACCCAGCGTGGGCACATTGCCCGTGCCACACTCGAAGCCACTTGCTTTCAGACCAAGGCTATCCTCGACGCCATGGCCAAGGACAGTGGCAAAAAGCTCGCCGAGCTCGCCGTAGACGGCGGAATGTGCAACGCCGATCTCATCATGCAGGTGAGTCAAGAGAAGAAAGGACACCCCGCGAACACGGCAGTCTTCTTTTTCTTGTGTGTTTTGAAGTGGAATTCTCGCGCTAACACAATAATCTTCTCCCCACAGACCCAATCTGACTTGATTGGCATTCCCGTTCATCGACCTGCCATGCGCGAAACGACCGCTCTCGGTGCCGCAATTGCCGCCGGTTTCGCTGCTGGTCTTTGGGAGTCTTTCGACGATCTGAAGAACGTCAACACGGAAGGCAGCACCATCTTCAAGCCTCAAATCACTGCTACCGATGCGACCAAGCGATTTGAGATATGGGAGAAGGCCGTCCAGATGAGCAAGGGTTGGTCCAGCTAGAGGAATTCCGGCCAAACAATATGTTTCATGAGTCAATGTATGTATATACGTCATTTCACCTAACGACACCTACCATATTGACATCCAGCCGGAAAAAGCTTCAAAGAACTGAGAAGCGTTTCGTACGATTTACAATACATGACGGTATAACATATCCAAAAGACCCTGCGTAGCACTCCGTTGCTCGTTGCTGGACCGAAATCGTGAACACAAGTAGAGAGAGGCTGGCTGGCTGTGATCAATAATCATGCTGGCGAAGAGACGGCAGTACTTTCACTTTTTGTGGTACCACGCTCTTAATGCGGCATGACGATGATGGTGATGATTCGATAAGCGCGTGGCCGCTGTTGTCTCTCATCTTCCCCAAGTTCCGCTGCAGCGAGTTCTCCTAGAATGCACTGGCAGCAGCCTTCCTTGATGCAGCTCTCCGTGATTGGCGTCCAGGGTAGGCGCCTCTTTGTGCCTGTCTACTTCTCACCAACTCGCTGTTGTAACTTGTGAGTGGCCAGATAACGGGGCTGGTTGCCCAATGCAGACGGGCGATCGGCGTGGTGGAGTCTCGTCTCGTCGCCGCCATTGCACGCATGAGTAAGTTAGTAATATCCCCGAATCATTAGTTATTAAGTAGTACCACGACCACGACCACGACCACGACCACCCGCCCGCTCGCTGTACACACACACTCCACACAGATGGCAGAGAATTTCTTCTGACCAGAAACAGCCCTTTCCCACGCAGTTTGTTGGCGCCACTTCCACTTTCTTGCTCAACAGGCTCAATCAGCTGGTCTCCCAAATGATGTCAAAGCCTCACCCTACTTGTCGCTGAGTCGGCTTCCTGCATCGGGCTTCCCCGCCTGTCCGTATGAAACCATTTGCCGAAACCATTTGCCGTCGGATCAGGTGTGAGTGGTGAGTGCTTGTCTACTCCGTAGTTGTCTACAGCTTTAGTGCGTGCATCGTTGGACTGTGGCGGTCGTCGAGGCGTTTTATGCTGTTTGTTTGTTCTTGTTCCAAGGGAGACTGAAATTGGAACAGGATTCTCTCAGGTCTTTTTTTTTTTTTCTTCTTTCTTTTAGGTTGAAAATGCTTGCTCACTGCTCGTTCAAATTTGCCCAGGCGTCGGACCAGAACTGCACCCGGAAGGATCTCCGTATAGCCAACTCGACGCCAAACCCCAACCCAAGTCCTGATCAATCACCATCGTTTTTAGTGCCGTTGTCCTCACTCCTGCTGATTTCGGGTCTTGATTCAGGAGCTGCCCCCATCACGAGATCGCTTTACTCGGCGGCTCGGCGACCTGGCAGGATTTCTTCCCATTCAACTGATCTAGCTTCGATATTGAAATATCGATCGGGAGTGAGTGCCCATTGTCATGGGGAGGGGAGTGAGCATGGCAGACGCAAACGCAGCCCCGATATCTACAGCCGAGGATGAGTCCATTTCGGGTTTCAGTAACGACCACGGCGGGTCAAGTGGTGAAGACACCCAGCCAAATGGACCAGCTACAGCTGGTAAGGCTGGTAAGAAAAGAAAGCGTGAGAAGTATCAAAAGACATCGTGGGTAAATTTGTGCCGTTCGTTCTTCAACTTGTTCATCTCGGACATGCGCAAGGACTGACTTGGAAATGTCGTCAGATGCGAATTGTGCAAAGCCAGGAAAGTCAAATGCGACAGGGCCGAGCCTGCATGTTCCTGGTGTGCGCGACACAGCCGGACATGTGTCTATCTCGAGAGACAAAAACCTGAAGTCGTATTGGCTTCACTCTTGACCTAGAGACCAAGGTCAACCGGATAGAAGCTCTTCTTCAGACTTTGTGGCGACGAGTTGAGGACCATATCGTAAACGATCATCCATCACAGTCTCAGACTCTGGCACCGTCCATGAGCAATCACACAACTCCTCAGCTAGATGGCTCTGTACAGGAAACTCCTGGGACTCAGACATCTGTAATAGCACGAGGACCGCCAATTGCTCAACCGCGAGCGCGAGCCTTTTCAAGCCCCTCATGGCACAATGGTGATTCATCAGAGAGTCTTCAACAGAACACCCCTTCTATCACTTCCACCCCTAGCCAAGCTTTAGTGCCGGGCGCCGTTGAATTATTTACACCACCACGGCCTCCGAGTACCTTCCGTACATCAACTTCTGTGTTGGGAGGTAATGACCTACCTCCACAAGATATGATATATACTCTCGTTGATTTGTACTTCAAGCATTGCAACACCTGGTGCCCAATTCTGGATCGGAAGACAACATTCGGCACCTTCTTTGGCTCGACATCTTTGAGTGAGGTCGATCGAATACTCCTGCATGCGATTGTGGCAACGACTTTGCGGTTTCTCAAAGACTCTCGACTTTCACCAGAGATGCGATCTCACTACCATGCAGTATCAAAACACGCGGTCATGATTTATGCAATGGAACATGTCAGCATAGAGGCACAGCGTGCATTGGTCATTCTCGCCCTCGATGAACTTGGCACTTCAAACGGCCCTCGAGGCTGGAACATGCTGTCTATTTTGATACAGAATGTCCGACAACTGGATCTCGGCGAGGAGAGCAGTCTGTATCTTTCTGCAAACTCGAGCGATGTGCCTGGGACGGGTTCCATACGGAGAGTTGCAGTACCACGTCCGGACTCTTGGATAGCGGATGAGGGTCGCAGACGACTGTGTTGGATGGTTTACCTGCTCGATCGATATGCGACGGTTGCCACCACAAGCTTTGATTTTATGCTCGAAGAGTCGAAGATGAATCGGGTTCTGCCTTGTTCGTATGACTTGTTCTCTCGAAATGTTCCAGTGGAAACCAGGTCATTGAATCCGACCACGGGTCAAGATGGTGTAGCGGGATACGCGGTGAATAAACCAGAAAACTTGGGCAGTTTTTCCTATCACTGTGAGATTCTCAGAATCATTAGTCAGGTTCACAACTTCTTGAAAGATCCGATTGACGTGACATCGTCAACAGCAATGACTGCGTGGCGTAACAAATACCGATCTCTCGATGCAGCACTCGACAGCTGGCTGCAGAGTCTACCGAGCGAGTATAGCGGAATATCGGCCTTGTGCCACTCAGATCCAGCCAGTCGAGTAGCAAATTGGTTCATGCTACATAGCGCATATGTTACAGCCGTTGTTCGTCTGCATTCGTCTGCTGCATATCCAACGGTTCGGTCACATATTTTTGTACCCTCTCAGTACGCCATGCAGAGGTGTTTGTCCGCAGTACAGAGTTTGAAAGACGTCACACAAGATGTCTTCGAAGCCAATGGCTTGGATCTTGTCGGGCCGCCCTTTGCATTCTCGCTATGGACAGCAGCTCGACTATTAATTGTCCACGCCGCCATAATGGGCTGTCCCGTGGATCCAAAATCGATTTCTTTATTGACATCCTTGGCTATGTCGGTCAGTACTGGGATGTGGCGAACAACTATGCTAGAATCTTGGCAAGAGTTGTACAAAGAGAGCGGCAGGGAGAAGCCAGCTTTGGAGCTATGCGGAAGTAAGGAGTCCAAATCGTTCCGAGCATTTGGCATTCGTCTCCGCTAATACTAACTAATGTGCAATCAGGAACGCTCACGAGATAGTCAAGTTGACATCGGCCATTCGAAGCTCGGGTTTGGATGAAACGGCATCACAGTCCGTGTCACTCGGCGAGCTTGATCATATCGACGTCTTCGATTTTTTCAACTACCCCAAGGCGTCTTTTGCTGACTCGGGGTCTCAGAGTAGCCAGGAGGTACTTTTCAACCACAAGATTTAGTGAACACGGGCAGCGACCGGTCAAGAGATGGGGCGGCGCCAGATCCAGAAGCTGACTGGCTGGGATACTGACGAAATCAGTGTCAGTAAACCGAATACCAAACATAGCTACCTTCTGAAAGGAACGTGCGCTGTAGGCATTTGTGTTCTATCTTGGAATTGTGCTATAGCGAAGTAAAGCAATCGAAGACATCGTTGAGAAAGCCGCCTCTATTCTTGTCGCTGTATTTGAATTTTTCCCAAGTTCGACGGATCGGTTGACGCAAATCGCTTGTTGTGACACCGCAGTGCATGAAGTCTGGGGCATGTTTTGAATTCAATAGAGAAAATTTCCAATTCATAATCAAACAACGGAATCAGTTCTAGGATGGAAGTCTGCAGCCTGAAAAGTAAGTGGGGAAAAATTGTACCAACTACTCTGCACCTACCTACCTACTTCACTTCACATCGAACTGGAAGGCAAGACCAACCAGGATGCATGCATGCATCATATGCATAAGGCCTAGCGGAGGAAGGAGCTGCTCCTGTTGCATACATAGGATATAAAGGGAACTACGCAGAAAATTAGTGGCCAGTCGGCTGCGCCTCTCTTTTCGTGCAACATCCCCTACCTCCGCGATTTTCCTTGCTGGCCTGTTAATATTCTGGCCAATCAAAGACGTTGCAATTCTCAGCGTTGCCGACATCACGTCTCCACCGCAAACCGAGGTAACCAGCTGGACCTTGGCGACTGTGCTGTTTCAACGTTGGCGAGCAAGGCTTCTCAGTCTTCACACTACTTGGATACTGCTTCCCTTCATCGGTTCATCGAGAAGAGGACGTTGTATCGCCTCACATTCAAGCCAGATAAACCCCTGCGACCTCGGTGATCTTTTGTAAGAAGCTCTTTCGACGTACGCATCTTTCTCAGCCTGTCAGTCAGGACCTTCGCGAGCAATCGAGATGGCGCCCCAGCAAAAACCTTCACCCGCGACGAGGTGCGGGAACACACCACAGAGGACTCTTTGTGGTGTGTCATCGATAGCATCGTCTATGACCTCTCCGAATTCGTCATGGCCCACCCAGGTGGTGAGAGTGTTCTTCACCAGGTTGCTGGTCAGGATGCCACCACGGCATTTTACAACCTCCATCGCCAAGAAGTCCTCACAAAGTACGCCGATCTCGCCATTGGTACGATAGAAGGAGAAGCCCCAGGTCATTGTGCCTCAGCCTGGTGACCTCAGCCCTGTTCCTTACGCTGAACCCCTGTGGCTGGTCCAGCATTTCAAAACCCATACTACAGCGACTCTCATCGTCGACTGCAGAAGGCCCTGAGAGAGTTCACTGACAAGCATCTGCTCCCGGAAGCTCAGGAGTGTGAAACCACTGGCCGCCACATCAGCCAGGACATGATCGATCTAATGAGCAAAAGGGCATCCTTCACATGAGACTCGGCCCTGGAAAGCACCTTCATGGTGTCGATCTGTTGGATGGCGCCGTCAAAGGCGAGGAGTTTGATTATTTCCACGACCTTATTGTCGCTCAGGAGTTTAGCAGAACCATGACGAGAGGTTTCCAAGATGGCAACATGGCTGGCATGACAATTGGTCTCACCGCTGTTCTCAACTTCGCCAAGGATGAGGCCTGGAAAAAGACTATTGCCGATTCTGTTTTCAGTGGCAAAAGAAGCTTTGCCTTGCTATCACTGAAGCTTTCGCTGGCTCTGATGTTGCTGGTCTTAGAACTACCGCCGAGAGAACTCCTGATGGCAAGCACTTTGTAAGTTTTCTCATCTCGAATGAGACTTTGCGCGTCTTCGAGAAGCAATTCTCTAATAAGCTCTAGATTGTCAATGGCACCAAGAAGTGGATCACCAACGGAACTTTCTGCGACTACTTTGTCACTGGTGTCCGAACCGGGAAGGGCTTAAGTGTGCTATTGATCGAGAGAGGCGAGGGTGTCGAGACCAAGCCTATCAAGACCTCATACTCTCCCGCCGCTGGAACTAGCTATGTCACCTTTGACAACGTCAAAGTCCCCGTCGAGCACCTCTTGGGCGAGGAAAATAAGGGTATCCACGTGATACTCAGCAACTTCAACCACGAACGTTGGACCATGGCTTGTGAGTGATATCGAAAAAAACCGAAGGATACGGCCAGAGCAGAACACTAATCATTGGATAGGTGGTTCCATTCGCGTTTCCAGGATGATTGTGGAAGAATGCTTGAAGTGGGCCAACCAGCGTCTTGTCTTCGGCAAACGTCTCATCGATCAGCCTGTCATTCGGCAGAAGTAAGATAGTCCTGCTGAAGCATGCCTGTTCAATTCTCGACTCGTACTGACACTGCTTGCGTTTCTAGACTCGCCAAGATGATTTCTCTTGTGGAGGCTAATCAGTCATGGCTTGAAACCATCACGTACCAAATGTGCCATATGCCGTACAAGTTGCAGGCTCAACACCTTGCTGGTCCCATCGGCCTTCTCAAGATGAGCATCACACGTACCGCCCATGAGCTTGCCGATGAAGCTGTCCAGATTTGGGGAGGTCGTGGCCTGACACAGACTGGAATGGGAAAGCATATCGAGATGTTCCATCGTACTTATAAGTTTGATTCTATTCTGGGGTGCTGAAGAGATTTTGGGCGATTTGGGCGTTCGACAGGCTGTCAAGAACTTCCCCAAGGCTATGTTATAGATTTAGAAAAGCTGGGTTGGATTGTCTGGTGTTTTATATGCTACGCAATTGAATTCACTGCAGCGCTGCCTACTTGGGTCATTGAGATTTACAAATGTGAGTTCGCCAACAGCTGCAAAGTCCTTTGGCTATGAACCCATTGCCAACGGTGTATTTCGATCGGGCTTAATTCTTGCGCGCGTGCCTCGCGTGTATTCATTCATTCATTCATTCATTCAGTGAAAGAAAGTTGCGTTACCTTGTTGTGGACAGGCACAGGCACTAGCTTACCTTGTTTCACAAACCGTCATAGCCATATCAAGACACCGTATTTCTCTTATCAATAACGACCATCAAGCGTTCAAATTCTTTCGTCCTTGCAACTTTTTCACAGAAGAATAGGCTAGAACTAGCTTATGGACAATTCATCTCCGTAGGCAAATCACAAATGCTGCTCCTCTTCCAATACTAATTGTTCCGTTCATGGTATGTAACTGGCACGAAAACCAAGATTCAACGTCACCCTCCCATTCCAATTCCGTAGCGAACAGTCAACGACTTGATTGCCAGGCGAGCCAGATTCAGGGTGTGTGTGCCTTCAATTTTTTTGAAGACAGAGGCGGACCGACAACTACTGATTCAACCCAAAGCCGACGCATGGAGGCTGAAAGCTGCCGATGATAAACTTTTGAGATTGATTGCAGTGCGAAAGTCCCAGGCGACAAAGGAAATGAGTAGTCATGTGAAATAATTTATGGCATGAATGGTGTGAGAAAAAAACAAGCGAATCGAAAACATAGCACATTCGTCGTGGGTATCATGGAGCTGCCACGCCATATTACTCCTTTTCAGTGAGGGAGTGCAAGTATTCCAAGGCCACCATGCGTAAGTTTTAAGTAGTCTTTTAGTTGGGACATGCAGACTGGACATGACCCGCCTGCTGGCACTTGTAGCAGATTTTCTCGCCACCGGACGATTCCTTGGGGCAGTCCCGGGAGTAGTGGCCAGATTCGCCACAGTTGTAGCACTTCATGCCGTTGACACATTCTCCTGTGGATAGTATTAGAGACTATATAAGGAACCTTAAGAGAGTGAGATTGGGTAGGATACGTACGGGACATGTGACCGAAGCCACCGCAAGAGTAGCAGGTTTTGCCAGCACCACCGCCGAAGCCGCCACCGAAAGAGCCGCCATAGGAACCGCCAGCCTTAGAGCAGTTTCGAGCAATGTGACCTCTCTCGCCACACTACAAAAGTGTTAGCTCTGTTCATCAAAGGTGATCAAGCACGATCAATTTACCTTGTAGCACTCAGTTGCCTGGCCACCAGCAGCAGCACCGCCTCCGAGAGGGCATTCACGGGAAATGTGTCCAGCCTGGCCACATTTGTAGCAGGACTTGTTGTCCTTCATAGGCTCTGAGCAATCGCGGCCTGCAAAAGTTAGCACATGAGCACGTAAAAGACGACATTTCAGTCACTCACTCATGTGGCCCTCGCCTAGGCTTGGAGTTAGCATACAGCCCATTAGTATTGTGAGAATTGGTCAAGAGCATACCTCCGCAGTTGTAGCTGTGTCTCTTGGTCAGTCTCGTGATACAGCGTGTTGAGGATGTTCCACTACCTTACCACTTAGCAGGGCCTTTGGAAGGACAGTCACGGGCCTAAGTCGATGTGTCAATTTCAAGACGTATCAATTTTACCACAAGATCAAATTGTACCTGATGTCCAAGATTGCCACCTTCATCAAGTAATGTTAGAAGTTTAATCATTTTAACTAAGCAGAAGGAGAAAAACGATGGGACTTGCTTTTCCTTCTCACGATTCTCGGGAAAAGCACGGTAACTAGGAAAACACATGGGCAGCGGGAAGAGGAAGAATTGGATCAAACGCACAAGAGTAGCAGGCTCCGCGAGTAGCACCACCACCAGTGTTGGGAGTAAATTCCATTTTGGTGGAGGTGATCGAAAACTGGTTTCTGTTTGTGAATTTTCCGTCAGTAACTCAGCGATCGAACATTTCGTGGTGCTGTAATAGAAATTCCCAAGGCAACATGATTTCCGTGGCTGGCACGGCAGATATATTGTTGAGGATAATAAAAGTTTGTGTCGCGTTGATCAGAGGCCAAAGGGGCTCAGAAAATGGTCTCCAGCGATGAGAAACTCACAAATAACTAAGACTTGGAGATGATTATCAATTGATGGAGACACGGCAATTGACAGGCGATATGAAAGTAAGCAGATTCGGATTCTGTGGTGGTGAGGTTGAAAATGGAAAAAGTTTTTGGCGTTAACGGTAGTTTAGCGGGGCTCATTCTTCGCCGCACAAGTACCAGGCGAGGAGCAAACAAGCCGCTCGAGACCAAGAGGCGGCGAGCAGAAAGCAATCTTTGTTGTGGCTAGAACAACTGTCCAAGGCCGAGCGAGCGTGGCGTCGGGCAAGTGCCACTTCACAGTGAAAGCGGGGCAGTTTTGAGGGTGTTAATAAGAGGTCAACTGATGACAAGTTGTGTCTAGACCTTCAAGCTGTTCTGATTCGGCGCGAAGCGTGACGGACATTCCAATGTCAGGGAGATGTGAGATTTCGAGGCGATTCGAGGCGATGTGGAGAGAGAGTTCGGAGTTGATATTTGTTTCAACCTGACCTGCATGAACGTGAGAGCATGAGTCGCAGGACACGGCCAACTGGCAGCAGCTGTCAAAATATCTGACACAACTGCCAGTTACCAGGCGCGCCCGATGTCCCGGTGTCCCTGTTGTCTGCGATGATGGGCAACCCACTTCGCAGCTATTAAAGTTATTTTATTAGTACGGATTACATCCAGAGTCGCACGAGTAGCAGCGAACCTCGGACGTGCCGGACACGAACATGACGCGCGAGCAAACGGTCACTCTGCTCACGCGCAACTGCACTCAATCATAATCATACGCGTCGTTACTTTTGCGCAGTCCTTTGCTCGGCCTTCCACGCATCTAGCCTCACATTTATTCTGAATGAACGGAATACTCGCGAAAATGATAATGACCATCATTCTGGGTCACGTGCTCGGGTGAATGCGTGGCAATGCTTATCAAGCTGCGACGCGTCCCGCAAATCCGCTGGCGAAAGCTACCACTTTTTAGCACACATCACTTGGCACTACAACCACTACTATGTGAAAGCGACTGTGACGATAAAGCTACACGATGGCAACTGATCGATTTCGGCGAGGTCGCGAGGCTCTTTTGAAGCTCTGTCCGGTGTTTGTGACCAGATTGAGGTAGGTCTTCTAGAAGACCAGCGAGCCGAGACCTCTAAGTCCAATGAAAAGATTCTGGCACAAATGGATGCGATTGAGAAGCTACGAGCGGAAAATAAGGCGATGCATGGGCAACTGGAAATGTTGCAGTCTTCTCTGAGAAGTTTGACCGGACTAAAACAGTCTTCGACAGTCGAGAATGCATCGTCTAGGCCAGCCACTGTGCCTTCTTCTAATCCAAAAGTTCAACTTCATCGAAGTTACCGATACCCCGTGCTACCTCAGGCTGCAAAGGGGACTGCTCTAAGGTCTTGCGGAGATATCATGCCCTCGCAGCGAATTTCAAAACAGCAAAAGATGCCTTGCAAAGAAGAAGAATTGAGAGGAATCAATGGGCTCGACACGCAGAGTATCTCAATACAAAGTTGCGGGTGGCTGAAGAGCAATATGGTGTTCACATCCTGGATCATGGAGCGCCTCGCATGGATATTCCGTCTTCCACGGCAATGGACGCCGAGGATGGAGTTTTGATCCTGCACTCAGTTTCGTATCAGATGGCCCGCCAGAAGGCGAGCCGGAGCTGCCAGATTTATTGCTGAAATCGGTGCCGAATAGAGAAACACCTCTCGCGCCAGGTACAAGCTCGCAAACAACACAAGGTCAACCGTCTGACGCGATTTCCCAACCTCTCGAAGCCCATCCGCTCCATGGCGAAGATGGCAACACTGTAGTGAAGCAAGAGCCGTCTTCCGACGTCCCAGAAATCGTCTCAGAGCGTGAGGTCAGGAAACGGAAACGCGCCGACGATGAGGTGGGTGCAGCTCTCAACCCGCTCGTCAAATCTGAGTTGGACGGTAGTTCCAGTCCGATCATGTCAATACCGACTGCAAAACCTCACACGCAAGAAAGCCTCGACCTGGGAGATATAGCTCAGAAGGTGCAAACGCCCAGGAAGCGCCAACTACTAGATCGGGGCGAACCCCAAACAGAAAATCTGATTCGCTTCAAGCTTGGGGCCCTTACTCCTATGGCCGCTGAGGCACCACTATATTCACATTCTGCGAGACTTCCACGTCAAAACTCCGCATTGATACCTCTTGATGGTAACACTAGGCTCATTCGGTCCACAATTGACAAGTCGGGCACCAAGGATCGCAGACGTCAACTCGCTATTGGCGTTGCAACAGTATCCGAGGACTCTGCCCTTGATGCAGCAAAATCCATGAAGGCATTGAGGGATAATCGAGCTAAGTCGGCCAAGAGTAGGCTAGACATCCTTCTTGACGGGGAATTGAAGAAGCGGACGTCATAATAACGGCGACGCCAACGAGAAACAAGCTGGTAACTCCTGCGCGGGTACCAGCATTCCGCGTTCCTGGACGTCGACAGCTTCCATTCGGCAAAAGTGAAAACCAAGGCAATAAATCAAAGCCTGATTCACGTGTATCAGACACGAATCACAACGGTGAGCCCAGGTCGCGAGCTGCGTTGCCAAATTTAGGCCAACGACAAGCGTTGGGTACATTGCGCAACAAAGCGCCTTCGGACCTTCGCTTAGACGACTTCAAAATAAACCCTTCTGCCAATGAGGGCCACGACTTTGCTTTCTCCGAGGTCGTCAGGGATAGGGCGGATAGATCATGTCTGCCCGGATGCGTTGATAGGCACTGTTGTGGAAAGCATTTCAGAGCTCTGGCAATTTCACAGCGGCCCGATCCGCCACTTTCTTCATCACAGCGACAGGAGGAGCAAAAGCTATTGGAAGATTACCTTGGAGATTCTTCCTACCGGCTCGCAACCATGAACAAAGAAGAAAGGTTGGAGTTGTGGGTCGAAGCAAAGACTCAAGAGCTAGCAAATAAATATGGCAAACACAGACATAGGTTTTCCTGCATGCAGAGTCCCCGGGGTTTTGGGATGCCGACTTTCCTGATACTCAGCAATTGGAGGCTGACAGAGAGGAGGCAGCGAAGAGGACTAAGCAAGCGATAACAGAACGTTACCGCGAGGCTTTAAGGCCCGGTGGGAGGTGGAAGTTCATGGATGAATGACACCCTGATGTGAGAAATTGGATATTCACTCTATGCTGTTGACCAGCGCATTCTAAATGGTAGTCATACAGAACAAAACGGCATGGTAGCCAATTTAGCTGCATTGGCCAACCAAGATCGAACAGGAGTCCAGTGGTGCAGTGGAAATTTCCAAGACATATTGTGGCTCATTGGTCGAAGCTGTGTCGATGTAGACGAGATTGCCAGCCAGCCAGATTCAGAGTCGCGGCCCTCCCTGCACCTGCACGCCCGCACGCCTTGCGCGTCTGCCTCGGACGCAGACAGACAGGGTCAAGTGCAAGCCTGACGCTTCACCAATCACGGCCTGCATGACGGTGTCGAGTCACGGGCCAGTGCAGGTGGGCAGTGATTGCTTACTTTCTCTTAAACTAATTAGTATAATTCTAAATAGGTAGCTATCAGTTGAAAGAAAGTTAATTCAACTAAAATATAGGAATTTCAAGAACTATAACGTTATTACATACAGGCTCAAAAAGCTAATACTTAATCCGAACTTTCTTAGATTTCGTTTGTAGTATTTTATTGCATTGACCCCACTTTAAAATCCACATGTATACGTGATCACATTATAGTTTGTAAATTTAACATATGTATTTTGGCTTATTAAAGATTCACTAACTATTTTTAAGAAATCCTAACAGTTTTAACCTCTGTTAAATCTACGCCATAAATTTTGTTTTCTCGTCGTCGTGGACTCGTGTGCGTCGCCTCCAAAGGCGCCTGTCTCGCAGCCATCCGTACCGCTGTCTTCTTCTTCTTCTTCTTCTTCTTCATCTTCTATTCGCGACGTATTTGTCCCTACAGCTCCTTTCTCCTTTTGAGAGTCAACGCTCCTCTCCGGTCCTTGCTCATTCATATTTGTTGAGCTTCCTCCGTCCACGGCGCGACACGTGCTCTACGACCACGGCAGCGACCTCGCAAGCTTTGCGATCAAGCTGCATTGCCTTTCTTTGATAGCGAAGTCCTCTGCGATCGGTGTTCGAGTCCATCGTACATGCGGGAGTCGCGGTATTGGGCGACGCCAAACATCAAACGCCATCCCAAGCCGGCAGGATGAGTAACCGCCATCTGCCGGCTGGACAGCACATGCAAGGAGCATCTGGCGGCATCCCAAACGTCGATATGGGCCATGGTCCTGGCACAGGAGGACCTCGACGAAGGCAACCTCAGTATATGCCGCAGTATCATCAACAGCAGCAGATGGCGCCCATGTACCCCAACTACGTGTCGTATGCGCCTCAACAATACTATGGCATGCCACCTCAGTATAGCAATGGTGCCATGCCATCTCAAGCATACGCGCCCTATCAAACGTATGGAAGATCACCACCGCCCGTCCATCAGTATGCTCCCATGATGGGCGTCAGCGTGCCTCAAAACTATCCTCGCCATACCCAGCAGTCCCCGAGTCTCGCGACGGCATACCAGCCTCCTCATGCCCCAGTGCCCATGCCACCACAAACTCCGTCTTCGACACATTCATCTCAGATGATCCTCCGCCAACTCCTCCGACCCCACACGTCGTCGAGCAAGCTTCATCTCAGCCGGTACCACCTCTGCTGAGTCCCCTATCATCTCAGAACGGCCGAGCTTCAGCCCTCCTGTAAGTTGTCCTCTTTGCTCTCTTCTGGCAGTCATAGTCTATGGTAGGCAGCTGATAAGGGTATCAAAATAGCTTCCTTGGTATTCGAAACCCGATTCGACATTTCCCAAACGAGCACCGCGCTCGAAACTGAAGAAAAGATTGCTACCCTCCAATGGCGAAGCCGTTTCTCTCCCTGGACAGCCCGGTACCTCCGTCGAACATGTATCCGCAGACGCCAGTACAGACGCTGTCTCGTCAGAAGTGTCATTAGTCAATAACAAGACATCTGTGCAATCGTTGGACGAAAAGCCGACCAAAACTGAATCAGCCGGTATCAGCGAGGCGAATGTGAAGGAAGACGCTTTGCTCGAGTCAGCGAATCAGGTTTCACCAGTCGCAATGAATGGCCATGTAGCCGACAACACTGTCAAAAGTGATACAGCTAGCAAAGACTCTCGAAACCTGCCGCACGGGAAGCAGATGCCGTAAGTGAGCCTGTCACATCTACAGCTCCCGCAAAGCTGCCCCAGCAGCTGGGCCAAGCTATTTTCACCGCCTGCCGGTCGAAATCCTCCTCGCCTTAATGGAGTCAACGCTGTATCTGCAGGACAGGGAGGTGAATCAGGAACAGCTGCTTCTGCCGTGGTGCCAGGCTCGAAGTTTTCACTTGCGCATAAGTCTTCCTTGGCGGACGTCATCCGAGGCTTTCGTGTAGACAGTAATTACAGAGCCGCGCTGATTGAACCCCGTGGTCTCATCAACACTGGCAACATGTGTTATATGAACTCGGTATGTCTTATTTGCTGGACCACTTACCTGACTTGGAATTTTTGCTGACTCGCGACAGGTTTTGCAAGTCCTCGTGTGTTGCGCTCCGTTCTACGACTTTTTGGAGCAGCTGAGACAAAAGGCTGCTCATAGCTTCAAGAGCGAAACACCTCTTGTTGACATACTGTGAGTACACCAGGTTCCCCACTGAGTATTCCTGAATGGGAATTTAACAATAATTAGGGTTGTTTTCATGCAAGAGTTCAAGGTGCTCGCCTCGGCCAGTTCCGCCGATCAACTACGCCATGTAGTAAGGCCAGAGACATATGAGCGACACGGAGAGCCATTCACTCCTGAATTTGTGTACGACGCCATCAGACAAATTTCAAGGTTTGCTAGCATGGAGGTGAGCATTATATTCTTAACCCAAGATAGTCTGCATGTTTCGTTACTAACTTACACACAACAGCATGGTCACCAGCAAGACGCCGAAGAGTTCCTTGGCTTTTTACTTCAGACTCTTGACGATGAATGCACTCACCTCATGAAACAGTCGCTGAACAGCGAAAGCGAAAATCCTGCATCTCATGCCCCTACCGCTCAGAATGGGCCTGGATCGTCAGGAGACTGGCTCGAAGTGGGACGCAAGCAAAAGGCTGCCGTCACTCGATCGTCGGGTTCCAATTCGTCCACACCCATCACCAAGATTTTTGGTGGACTCTTGCGTTCCGAGTTTCGTGTACCCGGGCTAAAAGATTCCATCACCACTGAGCCCTACCAGCCACTGCAACTGGACATTGGCTCACCAGATATCCGCAATGTTGTCGACGCGCTTCGAGGTCTGACACGTCCCGAGCGTCTACAGGGAGACTTTAACTCTCCACGCGGCAAGAACGTGACAGCTACCAAACAAGTATTCATTGAATCGTTGCCCCCGTCCTTATCCTGCATCTGAAGCGGTTCCAGTTTGACGCAGAAGGCCATGGCACCATCAAGATCTGGAAGAAGATTGGCTATCCCCTGGAACTCGAGATTCCGCGTGAAGCGCTCTCGCGCCAGCGCCGCCAAATCATCGGCGACGGCCCCATGCCACGATACAAGCTCATCAGCGTTGTGTACCACCACGGAAAGAACGCTAGCGGCGGTCATTATACAGTCGACGTCCGCAGGCAAGATGGCCGGGAATGGATTCGCATGGACGATACTGTGCTCCGCCGAATTCATGGTGAGGACGTGGCCAAGGCTGGATCAGAGGAAGACGTCAAAGACATACACGGGGAGAACTCCCCAGCCTCTGGTGCCTCTACCAATCGGTTTGGTGTCATGAACGACGAGGACACGGGTGATGAGGACGGATGGAAGCAAGTCACAGCTTCAGCTGGCGGGAACAAGAAGACCAACAATCCCGTCAATGGTACGAGCAAAGTGGGCAGTGAGAAGAAGGAAGTCAAGGATAACATCAAGGACAACAAGGTTGCCTACCTTTTGTTCTATGAACTCATGTAAAATTGATTGATGGGGGTTCGCACGGCGTGGAAAATAATTTGACGGGAATACATATTGTTGATTGATGTACTTCCCGCCAAATCAGGAAAATCCAAGTCACATGTATAAAACCAAAAGTAATGCATTTGTCTACACTAGTCGCTCCATCCATGAAGAGAGGAAGTCATAATGGTAATGGTGGGTGGATGCCCTGACCGTCCTTGTCATCGAAATTAGTCCGTCTGACACCCTCGCGATGTCGGGAGAGTTGGAAATGGCAACTTTGGGGAACGGCCCGTCCGGCATGATTGGGGTCAGGGGCCGAAGCAAGTTGTTGAATGGCGATGACGGAATCATGGCAGGATCAAGAGGGGTGGCGGGCGTATGCTGCTGGATAGATAGGGTGGAAGCAAAGTCGGCGAGAGCAGTTCATGTAACAAGTGAAGAGTGAGAAGTTGCATTGTCAAGACAAGACGACATTTATACATAGTAAGAGTACACGAGACAGTCAAGTCCTTCTAATCAGATGACATTGATTTTGGTCTCCCATGCCACAGCAACAAAATAAACGGGTCTCCTTGAAAATGTCCCTCCGGACTGTCCAACTCCTATCCCCGACTTGCTCTCTATTTCTAGTTTTCTTGAATTTTCCTCCTTGAAAGACGTCCCCGCCTCGATTTAGTGTCGCTTGATGACGGACATGGAGTCGAGGGCGTCCTTCTCTGCAATTTCGGCCTCGACCTGCTGGATAATGTCGGTGAGGTATGGGGTATCCTGATAGGTTGTTGTTAGCGGAACATTACGGCGCTAGTCTTTTTTTTTGGGGGTGGAAAGAGGATGGGTGGTTGTAGGTGGATGTTGGCGGAGGTTCGTACCTCCTCGGCCTTGGTCCACTGGTCCTTTGGCAGAAGCTTGTGCTGGATACTGCACTGGACGGAGCGGCGGATACGGTAGATTCGGTCGTAGGACTCCTTGGGGAGAGACGGCTCAGGGCGATCTGGGTGGATTCGCGCTCCTCCTCGACGAGGTCGTCGAATCTGTTGGTTTGAAACCCGTTAGCCATCCTGACCATGATGTAACCCTGATGTAAAAGCAGCCATTGGCTACGGCGCCATTATTCATTAATTTTCCTCCTTCCCCCCTCCTTTCTCTCCTCAAGTGAAGACCCAAGGATACCATTTCGATGTCTTGTGGTGCAAACGGGGAAAATCGAGGAGATTTACCTCAGTCCGAGCTTCTTGTACCCGGCAGCATTGGCGTACCAGTTCGCAGCGGGCATGACCATGTTGGCCAGCCAGGGTCGGCGCAGGACGAAAGGAGCGAGGGAGTAGCCGGTCATGATGGGCGGCGGTCGTTGACGGGTAAGTTCGGGGATGGTGGCGGAGGTGAGATGAGGTGAGGGCGAAGATGAGCGTGGTGAACTTTGCCGGGATGCGCGAAATGCGGCGACGGTGATTGGAGGAGCGGTCCGGAACGTCACGTGTGGTTCTGGCCGGATCTTGTTTGGATCGGGGTCGGTGGTGATTCACGGGCGCAGCTCCGAGCACGACTTGCTCCTTTTCACTCCAATGCCATTTACAAGGTCGGCATCTCTGGGGAAAAAAAAAAAAAAAAGAACACAAAACATGTCCCAAGGTTTCCCTCATTGTTCGAAGAGCAGTATCCGTTCAAATTTATGACGGGGTTCGGTTGCTTCAGTTGCAGGCGATTGAATGCACTGGTGCACCGTGGGATGAGGACGACGAAGGATAATGTGGACTACGATCAGAGAATGAATGAGAAGTGCTTTTACGTCATGCATGCATTGGGTACGTCGGTGATAAAGGATCGTAGTAGGAATAGCTAGTTTACTTATTGTGCTGGCTCGGCGAATAAACGCATAAGTGTCTAACTATATATAAACAACGATATCTGTCCTCCAGCTTTGCTTTGTTGGCCCTTTTGAAGTGATGCAGGCCTTTGTTATCTAGTAATGGTTTCGTAGGCAGGCTTTATTCTTCACAAGAAGCTGGTACCTTGCTAACACATCGGTTGCCGTATCCCCGACTTGTCCTGCATACTGAAGATGGGCAGCCAGGCCATCTCCCACTACATTTACTGCTGCAGTGTCGACGGTTGGTTGTTACATGCAATCCACATGGGCAGAAGTAAAACTCATTTCGAAGCAGCTTCCTGGGCAGATCAAGGACAATCATATCCTCGTCAACTCGGCTGCGCGACCAGATCTCGACATCGATATCCAATATATCGCCAGCATATACGAACAAAGGTTGATTCTGATGCGCTGCCCGAGCATGAGCCACGGTGGGTTGAACCTGTAAAGATCTAGTGTATCCTTCTCGATATTTTCAAGTAGGGACTGACTAGTGCATTTGGGTCAGACCTTATACTTGAGTTTGTGTACTTCTGCTTTCTTTGCAGTTGATAGCCGTGGACATCGTGGAGATGGTAGTAGCCAGCCTCTTCGCTTTCGCATGAACATGCCCTGTTGCGGGGCTTTTCACCAGGACGATAGAAGACATCCCAAGTGGTTGTGAGGAGCGAGCACATGTCGCGCAGTACACCAAGCTTCTCTTGTCCGGCGATTTGAAATTGTAAGCGTCGCTCCCTGTTTCTCCGTCGCGCTCATGATGCTCGTCGCTTTCCCAGCCACCAGGTTTGGGGCGATCAGCTATGAGGCCGCCGGCGGTTTCCTGTTGTGGTGTTGTGGAGGCATCGTTCGCGTCGCGCCCGTCATCTTGTTTTGTCTGTGTTTTGTTGGTTCATCAAGATGCAGATGCAGATGCAGATGCAAAGCTCTCCCATGGCCCCGCGCGATGAGTGTGGCAGCTTACCTCAGGCATCAATTGTGGGCTCCGCGCCTCGGCGGCACAGGCCATCCTGGGGAGCGAAATGCGCATTGCCTTACTAATGTAATGAGCTATGCTAGTCTTTCGGGATTGAACATTTGACAGCTGAACTCGCCTTGGACAACGACGCACCACCGACGACCTTTCGGGGAGGGGGTTACAAGAGAAGAAGCCTTGAAGATAGACAAAATCTAGGCTTGCCCCCAACTCTCATCGGTCTGCAATTCCTTTCCTCGACGCCAGAACATGCAACAACCTCATACCGACCCTCGGCCGACTTTCCAATGCAACAAACCGGGGCCTTGACCCTCTGCAGAAATGGGCCGCCTCTGCCTCCGACACCCAGTTCAACGTCGTTGCTGGCGCAATAGGCGGTTTAACCTCCGGGGTCGTGACTTGTCCCCTCGACGTCATCAAGACAAAACTCCAGGCGCAGGGCATGTACAGAGTGCTACAAGATGGCCGTCACGTTGGACAACCGAAGATGTACAATGGGCTGGTGGGAACAGCCAGTGTCATTTGGCGCGATGAAGGAATTCGGGGCATGTATCGCGGGCTGGGCCCGATTGTCATGGGATATCTGCCCACATGGGCCGTTTGGTTTACCGTCTACAACAAGAGCAAGGGTTGGATGGCCCAGTATTACGGTGAGTTCTGAAAACAAGAAATCATTCGTCTCGTTTGGCACCAGTGGAGAGAAGTGATCCATGAATTTTCAAAGACAACTGCTCATGCTGACTGACTATATATATATAACTGCAGACAACCCGCATATCATCAGCTTCTGGTCCTCCATCATCGCTGGAGGAAGCAGCACCATTGTCACAAATCCCATATGGGTCATCAAGACGCGGCTCATGTCACAGAGTCACTCGCCTGCAAGAGACCACGTCGCCCATTTCATGTATCCCAACCCTGGCAACACCCCCACGGCCAGACCGACGCTGAACCACCCTGGCACTACCGATCTACTCTCGACGCCGCTAGAAAGATGTACACATCTGAAGGCTTGGTATCGTTTTACTCTGGACTTACGCCCGCGCTGCTCGGCCTCAGTCACGTGGCCGTTCAATTTCCCACGTACGAGTATCTCAAGACTCAGTTCACTGGTGAGGGAATGGGTGAAGGCGCAGGGAAGCACACTGGTTGGGCATTTTGTCAGCATCGGTACTATCCAAGATTCTAGCAAGCAGTGCCACGTACCCGCACGAGGTTATTCGAACACGTCTTCAGACTCAACGGAGGCCGGTAGCAGGGGAGCAGTTTCTTCAAGGGCTTGGCATCGCTACTCCGACCGAGCGCAACAAGACAGTCGACAATCGCAAGTATAAGGGCATTGTGATGACATTCAGAATTATTCTTCAAGAGGAAGGCTGGCGGGCCTTCTATGCTGGTTTGGGAACCAACATGATGCGTGCTGTTCCGGCTGCTACGGTCACCATGTTAACATATGAGTATGTCATGCGGTTGCTCAACCAGGTGAAAGCCCAAGGGCAAAGCAAAACTTCCTGGACAGACTGATCAATAGGCGATGGCCCAGTACCAGGTAGCATGCCGATCATTGCTAGCAGGCGACGGATACGACACAGTATATTTTTTTTCATTCCCTCACAGACACGCACTTACACGAAACACACACACACACACACACACATTGACTTCTGATTCATCAAAAAGAGGACGCAGTGGGCTATAAAGGTATCGCCCCAGATACCCCCTTCTGAACAAGGAACGATTGTAGTAACATAGACGAAATGCGTTGATGGGCATTGGTCTTTTTATTTTCCCTTAACATGTCGGAAATACTCAAGGCGCGAATATTATTTTTATTCCATTGTTCCTACCAACAAAACTGCATACATGGAATTTGTGTATGATGGGCACCATGCAAAACAAAGCCAGGGGGCTGTCGAGCCCGCAAGAGCGTGGATGGTGGAAGAATCAGGACGAGGAGGCTACTGAGAATGAGACGGGAATGGATGTAGCATTGTCGTCAACGTACATAGCACGTGAATTTTCACGGCTTGATGAATATCAATTCACGTTATGCGCACGCACACACGCAAGCACACAGACACAAACACAAACACGCAACACAGATAGGAGAGAGGCAGAGGCGGAGGCAGAGGCGGAGGCAGAGGCGGACGTGTGAGACGGTGGGTAGTTGATGTGACGAAGGAGGAATAATTTTGCTACCTTCGCCCTGCTTCCCTTCTTGCCGCTCTGATGGACGACCTCGTATATCTGTGTAAGAAAAAGCGCGCGTGAGTTTCTAGTCCGATGCAGTGTACAATGTACGATGTAATGGCCGCGGGCAGATTACTTACACAAATAGCACGCTGGCCATGGCAAATGCAGCAACGGGTGCCATGAATTTCTAACGAACAGGGTAATTCAGTAATGAAGTCGTCTTGGCGGCTAGTTTGCTCATTTTTTGGTGACCAGGAGATTCTTACCCGGGGTCCATGAGGAGGGCTGTTCTTTTCGAACCTCGGTCGATGGATGACTCTGTTTGCCTCGGAACCCAGCGAGCAAGCTGCCGTGGCAGATGGGGACAATGCACGGGCACGGGTGAGCGACGGGTGAACAACAAGGAAGTGAGAGTGAGAGTGAATGAATGAGAGTGAGCGTGAGCGCGAATGGGGTGGTTGAGTGGTGAGTGGTGAGTGAGAAAGTGCTTGCGCAAAGCTAATAATAAATAATACCTCTCTGTCTTTCTCTCTGCCGAATCGGCCGTTGGTCCAAGCTCCAGATGGATATCCCGGTCGTCTCTTCAATCACGCCAGACCGGGCTGGTTGTATTACGGTTGGAAGGAAGATTCCATCAGCCCAGGTGCGTGCCAGCCAAGCAAGGGGACTCCTGTCGGCCTTGGCGTATGTACATGTATTATTATTATGTGTGTGCCAGTGCAAGCTGTGATGTGATCACTGATGATTGATTAGCGCCAGGAACCAACCATGAGCCCCCATCGAATCCCTCCAGTCTCTCCGGACAAGTCTCCCACGTCCACCGTGCAGACCAGACAGACAGCTTTGCGCCATCCCAGGCGCGCCCAGTACAAACGGGTGCCCTGATTAGTAGAGCTCGTTTTCACCTTCTCAGAGTGACTCCCGTCTACCTGTCGTTTTCCTACTTTCCTCTTCCTCTTTACCTTTCTTCCCACAGTTTGCCAAATTCCACCTCGTTCGCGCCTCCGTCCGGTTCTATTCCTGCATAGTTTCCTCTCCCTCCCTCAGCCAGCGACTTTGTGCAATCGCGACTGCATTTTCGTTCTCGGCTCCTCTCTTCCCCCCCACCTCTAAACATGCCCGTCGAGCTGCGCAAGCGCAAGGCGCCACAGCCACCTCCCGCTCCAGCACCAGCCGTAAAAAGGCCTCCAAAGCTGGTAGACCCGCTAAAGCGAAGGCTGCTGCGACCAAGAAGGAGGAAGCTGCGACCAAGAAGGACGCTTCTGCCCCTGCTGCCCCTGCTGCTGCTGCCGCTGCCGCTGTTGCTACTTCTCCTCCCGCTGCGACCGCCAAAAAGGTCGCTGTGGGTGACGTTATTGACCTCGATGGCTTTGGGGGTGAGATCGAAACAAACGATGGCAAGAAGACTAGTCTGAAGGAGCTTGTGGAAGAGAGTGAGAGCGGTGTTGTGCTCTTTACTTATCCCAAGGCTTCTACTCCGGGTTGTACGTTCATATTCTGTGTTTTTTTCTCCTTGCGGGAATTGATATCGCTGAGGAAATGGGGCTCTCTTACTTCTGACGACAACATCAAGCCTTGGCTTCCCACTTTGGCTGTGGCGTACAAAGTGTCTAAAAGTCTGGAAGTGACCAATCTTTGCTAATGTCTTCGTTTTCACTAGGCACCACTCAAGTCTGCCTCTTCCGCGACTCCTACGACCCTCTCACTGCAGAGGGTCTCGCCATCTACGGTCTCAGCGCCGACTCTCCCAAGGCGAACACCACGTTCAAGGAGAAGCAAAGCTTCAATATCCCCTGCTTTGCGACCCACAGGCGACTCTGATCGCGGCTATCGGATTAAAGAAGCAGCCAAAGGGTACACAGCGTGGCGTCTTTGTCGTGGACAAGAAGGGCAAGGTGCTTGTTGCTGAGCCGGGCGGTCCTGCGGCAACAGTGGAGAGAGTGAAGGCCTTGGTAGAGGAGCTTAAGGAGTGAATTTTCTCCTTGTATTTTTTTTTCTTCTTGTGGAAGAGGGAAGACAAAGCCGTAAATAGGGCGAGATGATAAACTAGGTTTATTGAGCTTCGCTTATGGGATTCAGAGTATTGGTGAAAAGGGATTAGGAATTGAGAAAAGGATTGGTATAGATGGCTTTTTCATGTTTGTTTACGCGGTAATTATGGAACGGAATCTGGACAGCAGGCAATTTTATTCAATCTTAGACTTGAGCTGGTACTTTGGCGTGTGGGTTTGAAATCTGGTTCACTAGCACGGCAGTCGCGGGATTATGAAATTGTTTAGGTGCTAACATGAGTGAGCGTTTAGTCTCCGACGCGCAGTCACGAGAAACACTAGATTCAGGATCTACACTTTTACGCGGAGTACAGCTTTGATATAATACAGAAAGTTATTCATCCTCACCTTCGACTTATATGCAGGGTAAGCACGGCTAAACATCGGCTAAACCCCACACCAGCACCCAATGATGGCGAACGCATATCCAAACCTCCAGACGCTCACCATAGCCATCGACCACTTTCCCTCAAGCGATCGCTCGTCAATCCCCCTCACCCCATCGCAACTTCAATATGTCGACACAGGCGGTGGCAAAGGCTGCCGGAGGCCTTGTTTCCATTGCAAAGGTACAGCCCCAACCCCGGCCACCAGCTCGATTGAGCCCCTCTTCCATTCTCCGTGTTTTGAACCCCCAGCAACATGGTGGTAGTAGAAAACCCAAACTGACTGACGCAATCTGCCGAGTTGCGATTATAGAAACAAACCGTTCAGTCCGCAGGAATATGGGAAACGCTCCGCCGAGCCCTCGCCATTGACCCCAACCGTTCCAACGGTGTTCCTCTGAACCCGTACTACCGTAACCCAGCGCCCGGTAGCAACAACCCCATGACGTTTGAGGATCCCGTCACGATACCCGCCGGCGATATCGCAGACAATCCCTACTGGAAGCGCGACCACCGCAGGCACTACCCTAAGCTGAGCGTCATGAAGCAGGCCGATGTGGCGAGCTTGTTGACTCTCGGAAGCGCCGCTAGCCCCAAGGTCGAATTGATCGGGGAAGCCGGCGAGAAGCAGCTTGTTGCGGCGCAGGAGGAGGGCGAGACTGGGCTGGCGAAGTGCCTGGAGAAGGCGTCTGCGGAGGTCACAAAGGAAGTGTTTGTGAATGGGCTGCCGCCGCTGCCTAGCGGACAGAGCTTGGCGAAGGGCAGTTGGGATGTTCATCAGTATGAATTGACGGAGGAGAATACCTATCCTTCTGGGTGAGTTGCTATCTTCTTTGTCTCCCATGGATTCATCTCCGTTTGAACGGAGGCGCATGGGAATCTACTGGGAAAGTAAGGGACCATGCTAACTTGGCGTAGATATCCTTGCCGGACTTTCCAGTGATTTGGGGGAAAGGGAGGGGGTGGGTTGAATTTGTGAAATTATTGTACATAAGAAGGACGGTGGTGGTAACCATAGATGCTAGGTTCTCTCCTTTGTGACGACAAATCCAAGACTTCATTTTTCATATACCTTGCCGAATGCTCTGATCTTTAGAATACGCCCTACCCGTCTACATTCATCGCCTCAACGCCAAACGTATTCGTGTCTTTGACCCCCGCCCAAATTAAACGCCAAACCAAAACGCCAAAACACAGTACGCAGTAGTTTACCCAAGACTCCGCCGTCTCCAAATCAGCAAGCCATCCTCTCCACAATCTTCGCCTTGCCCTGGGCCCTCTTCACCCTATCATCAAAGTCCTGCACCCTCGTCGCTGTTCTCCGTCGACAACGTATCCGGCTCGACGAGCGCATACAGCATCCTGACATTCTTGTCTAGCCTGGCGTTCCTCGGCAACTGCGGCAGAGAAGACGTCTTGGCTGCCTCTGCTGAGGCGCCATCCGGAGACGAGTCCGAGTCCGTTGCTGCCGGGGTCCTCGGGATCCTGTTGGCCCAGATTATGGCCCGGCTGGCCAGTCTCCCGCTCTCGAGGAACTTTTCGAAACCCTTTGCATGCCGAATTGTCGACCTTCCAGGCGGCCGGCTTTGGCGCCGTCTGCGAGGCCTTGCGAGTAGCCCCGCTGGTAGAAATTCTGCTCGAGGTTGAGGATGGAGTCGAAGGGATCTGGGGAAGACATGGTTTTTTCCTGAGTTTTTGCTTGGTATGGGGGTGGGTGGTATGGATTGAGCGAGGATACCCCGTGTCGCATCGCAAGAGTGACACTTTTTTTTTTTTTTTTCCTGGCGAAATGCCCGCCCTCTTTGACAAAGAAAAAAAAAGGTGAGGAGGGGCTGACTTTGGCAGGACCCTCCATATTACGTCTCGGCGCCCACCAGGTGACTCAGCTCGTTGTGCCCCTTCACTTCGCTTCCTCGTGGCTCTTGGCTCTTGGCTGATATATCATCACCGCCACAACTTGATTAGTCCATTGGCGCCGTGATACAACTTCTCCTAATTGCTGCATAATTTTTCCGTCCAAGCAGACAGCACAGCACCCAGGAAAGTCCACGAGAAAACTTGTGTCATGCCGGTCCAAACCCCAATCCTTCCCGTCAAGGGCAAGAGGAATATCCTCGTTACCTCTGCCCTGCCCTACGTCAACAACGTACCGCATCTGGGAAATGTCGTGGGCAGCGTGCTCAGCGCCGACGTCTACTCCCGCTTCAGCAAACTTCGCGACCGTCCCACGCTCTACATCTGCGGAACAGACGAGTACGGAACTGCTACCGAGACGAAAGCCCTCGAGACGGGCCAAACCCCCAGCAGCTTTGCGATGAGTTCCACAAAAAGCACAAGGAGGTCTACGACTGGTTCGAGATTGGGTTCGACTACTTTGGACGTACCACGACGGAAAAGCAGACGGAGATTGTGCAGGCAATCTTTTGAAACTACACGAAAACGGGCTGCTCGAGGAGCGCACGACGACCCAGCCTTACTGCGAGAAGCACGATGGATACTTGGCCGACCGATTCGTCGAGGGAACTTGCCCGAAATGCGGCTACGACGATGCCAGAGGTGACCAGTGTGACAAGTGTGGAGGTCTTTTGGACCCGTTCGAGCTGATCAAGCCTCGGTGCAAGGTTGATGGAGCTCAGCCCGTGCCTCGCGATACCAAGCACATCTTCTTGAAGCTCAATGAGCTCCAACCTTCCATCGAGAAGTGGTTTGAGGATGCGCACAAGAAATACGGTTGGCCCGCAAACGGTACCGCCATCACCAAATCGTGGCTGACCAAGGGCCTCGAGGGTCGAAGTATTACCAGAGACCTCAAGTGGGGTGTCCTGATCCCGTTACCTGGCTACGAGAAGAAGGTCATCTATGTGTGGTTTGACGCTTGCATCGGATACCCTTCCATCACAGCCAACTACACTGACGAATGGGAGAAGTGGTGGAAGAACCCTGACGACGTTTCTCTCTACCAGTTCATGGGCAAGGACAATGTTCCTTTCCACACCGTCATTTTCCCGGATCCGAGATTGGAACAGGCGAGAAGTGGACCATGCTGAACCACCTGTCTACGACTGAGTATCTCAACTACGAGAATGGAAAGTTTTCCAAGTCGCGAGGGGTTGGTGTCTTTGGCAACCAAGTCAAGGAAATTGGCATCTCACCGTCTGTTTGGAGATACTACCTCTTGTCAAATCGTCCCGAGACTGCCGACACCCAGTTTGAATGGCAGGCGTTTGTTCTTTCCAACAACAGCGAACTGCTTGCCAACTTTGGCAATTTTGTCAACCGAATTGTCAAGTTTGTCAACGCCAAGTGCGATGGCACCATTCCCGAATTTTCTGCCTCTTACACTGACGACACCTTTGACTTCCCTGCGTGGATTGCTCGCGTCAATGGCCTCCTCGCCGAGTACGTGGACGAGATGGAGAAGGTACACATTCGCGCTGGCGTGAGAAAGCTCATGGAGATCAGTACTGAGGGCAACACCTTGCTCCAGTACAGACTGGACAATACCAACCTGGTCGAGCACCCCGAGCGGACCAAGACTGTGATTGGCTTCGCCCTCAATCTCTGTCACTTGCTCGCGTCTCTAGCCTCGCCATACATGCCCTCAACATCCGAGTCCATCTGCAAACAGCTGGACGCGACACTCGGCTTCATTCCGGATGTCTGGAACCCTGAGATCCTCAAGAGTGGCCACAAGATTGGCAAGGCCGCTCACCTTTTACTCGTATTGACGACAAGAAGGTAACGGAATGGAAGGCGCAGTTTGGAGGCAGTGCCGAGTCCCGTGCTGCCGAAGAAGCTGCCAAGAGGAAGAAGCGGGAGGAAAAGGAGAGGAAGAAAGCCAAGAAGGCGGCTAAAGCTGCCGAGGCAGCCCAGGCAACCTTGGGTGAGAAGGTGGCGGCTGTTGTTGAAAAGATGACGGGGACGGGGACGGATGAGAAGAAGCAGGATGGGGCGCCTGTGGCGGGAGATACCAAAGAATTACCAATTAGGGTCAGGCCTGAAGGTCAGTAGAGGGAGCTTCATCACAGGTGTTGACAAGAAGGATGGAAGTCAAGAAGAAAGATGAAAGAGGCATGTGTGGCAGGCATATATGGGACAGAAACGGGTTCTTCACATTGGAGAATGGCGTGAAGGGTATTTTTTCAACATGGCGGAATGGCATTTGTCGCCAGAGTACTATGGCGGTGTATGGGCGCATCTTAGCGATAGACCTGGCTAGAGGCTAGATGAAGATGAAGATGATGTATGATGGACGGTCGAGCGAATGGGTGTGATATTCTATGCTTTGGCGTATCTCGAGAGAATGTATGTTTTTGTAGAACGAGGCGTCAAGAATGAGTAACTGGGCATCCAAACAAAAAGTGGAGAAATGAAATCAAAGCCTATGTACGTAAGCTTTCTGAAAATGATGCCAATTGAAAAAGTCGACAGCGTCCCCACAAACCCCGATAGCCCGCCAGGCCACCCACCCCAACCTCGGAGGGGCAGATTTTTGGCAGCAGCTTCGCAAAGAAGCTCGCTTCCCACCGAACCTCGTCCGTTGGCACACACAACACGACCGCCATCATCAGCCTCGCCCCTTCCACAACCCTGATGCGCACCCAATTCCAGAAGCAGCGCCATCCATCCCCGACGAGTTGAGAAAACAAAATAACGAAAAACTTGATCAAAACGAACGCCGACCCCCCTTCAAAAATGGACATTCGCGTCCTCACGAGCGCAGACCTCCCCTCATCCAGCACGCCAACCTCGAGAACCTCCCGAGAACTACTTCTCAAATACTACCTCTACCACGCGCTGTCGTGGCCGCAGCTGAGCTATGTAGCCGTGGACGTGTCGCGGCCGAGGAAAGGACCGTACGATTACCCCAAGATCGTGGGCTACGTGCTCGCCAAGATGGAGGAGGAGCCGGCGGATGGGGTGCCACACGGGCACATTACGAGCTTGAGTGTTATGAGGACGCATCGACGGTTGGGCATAGCCGAGAAGTTGATGAGGCAGAGTCGTGAGTTTTGTCTCTCTCTCTCTCTTTATTTCTCTCTCTCTCTTTTAAGAGAGAAAGACAGAGAGAGAGACAGAGAGAGAGACAAGAAAGGAAGAAAAGAAAGATAAAAATGCTGACAACATCGCAGAGCTCGCAATGGTGGAAACGTTTCAAGCGAAATACGTCTCCCTCCACGTGCGCGTGTCCAACGCCGCGGCCCGGCATCTGTACGAGGACACGCTGCGGTTCAAGAATGAGAAGACGGAGGCCAAGTACTATGCTGACGGGGAGGACGCCTTCTGCATGCGTCTGGACCTAAGCGGGATCAAGGCCCAGCTTGACAGGGACGAGGAGGCGGATGCGGATGCGGATGAGGGCGAGGCGGTGGGCGAGGTGGGGAGGGATCCGGGGAGCACAAGAAGATCAAGGTTGCGGTGGGGAGGGGCCGCCTCGGTGTTGGTGCGCTGGTTGAGAAGGACGAGAGCAAGGTAGGGTAGCTGGGCGTCAATTGGGCAATTTATGCTGCGGTAACGGGGATTGACTGACTGCCCTGATCTGATGGGACACGGATAGATGGAAGGAAGCCTGGAACGGCAGGGTGTGGAGTTGGAAAGTGGCGAGCTCACGCTTAGATATGTAGAGCAGATATTTTGTCACTGTTCCAATCCACCCCTTGGGGAGCCCTCGGGAAGCATGTTTCAAACAAACAAAAATCGTCAAGCTGGTCATTGTTACAATCCTGCGGATACAAAAGATGCATCTATCTTGCATTCGAGGAGGCCTCTTGGAGCGTCACAAGTTGAGATTATGCCATCATACCATGAGACTTGCGAATGAAGCAGGTAAACATTTTTATTTCATCGCCCTTCCAAGGTTCAAAGAACGGCTTACATGCACAACTCAGCACCCAGCCTCACTGGCCGCCAGTTCCCTCGCGTACGCCTCATCGGCCTCCATCCTCAGCATGTCCAGATTGTTCGTCAACGCCTCAATCGCCTTCTCCAGGGCCCTCCTCTCCACGCCGTCACTCAAGTCGGCCGTTTGACTGACCATTTTGCTGACTTCTGCCTCGATTTGTTCCGCGGCCTTGTATTTGGCCGTCGCCCCGTGCCTGGAGGAGGGGCAGTAATGCTAATGCCCGTCTCTTGGCTCTTTGGCCGTCATCTTCTGGCCATGCGTCTGGTGCGCGGTCGCGCGGATTGCCTCTCCCACGATCGGCTCCGAATGGTGCTCCTCTTCCGCCAAATGGACCACCTCTTCCACAGCCCCGACTGCCCCAGTTGAAGCCTCCGGGTCCGAATGGGCCGTGAGGTCCAAAGGGGCCATGTTTACCCAGAGGCCCATGCCGTCCCAATGGTCCATCCTTGCCCAAAGGACCGCGAGAACCGAACGGCCCCCGTTCGTCAAGAGGTCCGGCGGGTCCGAAGAAGAATGAGCTGCGTTGTGATAATGGGCCATTGCAGCCTCGGACAAAGCCCTGGCTCCAAGGAGGAGGGGCGGGGGCGCAGATGACGTGGATGACGCCGATGGGACAGGAGGCACGGTAGGAATAAAAGGCACAGGCATCCCGAACGGGCCCCTCGACCTTGCGTTGAATCTTTGTAGGCTCTCCTCATCTCGCGCTTCTGGTGCCGTTGTTCCCGTCTCTCCGCTCGTCGTTGTCGTCGCTCACGTCTGCGCGTTTGCCTCTGTGCCTTCTTGATAGATTTCCACTGCGCGTGTAACCCTTTGATTTGTACTTGGAGAGCCGTTCTGTCCACAGATTGGTCAAAGTGCACGTATTCTGGCATCGACCTGGTCGACTGGAGGTCTGCCCTCAACGCCTCCACGTCGCTCTGGGTGCGCATCCGATCGGGGTTGGATGTCCAGTCCTGTAGCCTCTCTGCATATAGAGGAGCTGGTGATCCTTGATGTCATCATAGTTGGGAAGAGAGCCGATAGAAGATTCGGAACTGCTCGAATCAACTGAGGAGACTGATGATTCCGATGAGGATCGGTTGTGGTTGTGCTTCTCGTCGCGACGGGAATGACGGCCTCGTCCCCTATCAGCAGAATGGCGCGCCCAGTGGCTTCGGCGCCCATGGCACTCTCGGTCGTGGCGGTCGTGGTGTCCATGATGCATATCACGTCTGTCGGAACGGTGACCATCACGATCACGATGCCATCGTGAACCGCCACCGAAGGACCATGAAGGCCCTGGGGAGGGCCATGGAAGTTCTCCCGGCTCGTTGACTGTTCAGGTCCAGCCTGACTGCTGGGTCCAGCATTCCCATCTTCCGATCCATCAGGTCGTCCCGATGAACACCCTCTACGAGCCCTGGAGATGCCATTGCTGCCCAGCTTGAGACCGTTGAATTGGATGCCGCTGCGATCCCAGACAACAGAATTTCCATACCGAATGCCATTATTGTCAATTGAAAACCTTCCAAAAGTGGTAGCACATCCTTCGCGTTGTTGCTGCTGCCTCGACCTGTCCCCATCATCCTCGCGTTCCGCCTCCCGCCCTCCAGGCGCTGCGAGCGTCCCAGTCTCCTGATCAAGCCTCAAGTTGATCCCTCTAGGCCCAAAGAACCCATCGTTCCACTGTTGAATCGTTGCCTCAATCTCCCTCTTGGTCCTCGTCGTACCCGGTTGATTCTCGCGCACCTGCTCGAGCTGTGCCTCTACCTGAAAACAGCCACTTGTGGGACTGGCATCACTTCTAGCTTCGGCTCTCAGCTTCCTCTCGATGACGGCTTCGTTTCCTCTGGTGGCATGATCCGGCAGCAAGAAGTTGACAAAGGTTGCCCAATCCTGACTAGTTACATCTCTGGCGGCCCACTCACTCTGGTAAGGGAAGTCACCTGGCAGAGAAGTGCCTTGAACCTTGACGGAATGAACGACAACATCTCTCTGCAGACCTGTTGCCGCCGCTGGGGTGGTCGCGATTCAAAGTACAGCGTCGCGCCGGGCTGTGTGGTGGGCAAAGGTTGCTGCTGCTGAGGGGCTTGGACGTGTGTATTTGATGCTGTCTGTGGTGTGAGAGGGGCGTATAGATGACGTCGCCGCCAGTGGAGGAGGAGACTCGCGATGCCGTATCATCCAAGTGGATGAAGCTGGTACGTGGTGACTCTGGTGAGGCGGTGGTGTTGATCGAGGGAGGCCCGCCTGAGTTGGAGTAGATGTCTGTTTCTGAGTAGGGAGGGGCGGGACATCATCCGCCTGGATGTGCAGGCTGCTCAAGTTTTGGCTCATGACTGAGATGATATACTGAGATGATATGCGTCTTGTGTTTCTGTTCTCGCTCGTAGATTTCGACCCTTTGCATGAAGGGGTCGAGTGCGTAAAGTAAAGTTCAACTTCGAGGCAGGCAGGTAGGCGGGCGATGGAATTGCGGTGCGGGGCCGAGGTGGGCTTGTCGGATGCTGTCGCCGATACGACCGAGTACCGAGTACGGACAGGCGAGTACGGACAGGCGAGTACGGACAGGCGAGTACGGACAGGCAAGTACGGACAGGCAGATTGGCAGACGCGCCTGCCTGCATGTGTCAGTGGCAGTGTCACACGTGTACATGTACATAAATCTGACAGCGTGGACGAATGCTGGCAGCTGCCAAGGTACCTTGCCTACGTGAGATGATATCAGATTACATGTAATCTATCTAACTAAGAGTAAACCAAGGGACTGTACTCAACTGCCTTGGTCAGCACGGAGTAATGAATGAATAAATTACAGTATACTATTGGTGGCCTCCTTACAAAATCGTTGCACAAGCGTCATGGGCTTGGTCGGCCGACCACGTCCGAGTCATGGTCAGCTTCCCGGAGTCAAGTCAGACCCGCCATCCATGAACTGACTGGGGGCGGTTTCCTCCTCGCACGCGCATTGCAGGGCCTGACCCCGCCCCTCAGATCCCTAACAGCAGTCACCCAATAGCAGCCCTTCTGCGGCCTTTCTGCTGACGCGGCCGCTGGAGGGACCCCGCAACTCACTCCATGTCCTCCATGGCCCAAATTGGGACCCAGCGGCGCCGGCTTTTCTCAAGTCTGGTTTGTTGAGTTTGATCGTCAACTCGTGCAAGTGGTCCAATTCCGCGTTCCCTCGTTTCTGACGCAAGCGTGAGCTGCACGCACCCATTCTATATCCCAACTGCGACTGAAAGCCGCTCGTCTTTTCGTTTCTTCTCGGCCACCCCCGCCCCCTTCTTTTTCTCAGAGGCCGGATGTGTATGTACATCTTGTCACATGAGAGCCGCCTTCAGTGTCTTTCGATCCAGTCATTGGCCAAGGGGAATCAATCATCGATCAGAAGGGTCACCGAGATGGAAATTGGCGTCCTCCTGCTTATAATGGTCCGCGATCAAGCTAGCCAGGTGATCTCGCGAGTGGGTGCCCCTGCAGCAAACGTTCTTGTTAGTCATCAATTCACCATTTTTCAAGGCAAGCTGAGGCCCGAGCCCTTACAAGTTGGTGATATAAGTGTCAATGAATTCGGCGGGAACCAGCTCTGTTACAGCACTTCGAATCTCCACATTGTTCACCATGCTTCCGTCGGCAAAGCTTACAAAGCTTGATGAATCTCCCCACTCAATGAGCGAGTCTTCGTCGAAGGGATTGACCGAACTGAGCTTGTAGACCCCTGCCAAGACAATAACCGCACTGCCCTGCTCCTTGGCTGCTCGGGCAATGGCGGCAGCTCCGCATCCGTCACGGCACCTCCGTTGGCAACAATCGTTCTGGCGCCCAGAATCACTTTGCTCACTTGTGACATGTAGGCCGTTGGGCCAGAGTTCATAACGTTTACCACCGTGATTCCTGACGCAGTGAGCTTCTTTCGGAAGTTGGCATATTGCATCTCCCCAGTCTGTTTCCGAGGAGCTTCCGTCACGATCAAAACCGTAAACTTGCGCTTTGCTGCCGCTCGAAGAACAAATCGCTCCACAGTGGACGACGGCTGGTGAATGACAATGTGGTCCCCGGTCGGATTTGAACCTCTGCAAGCGCGGCAATTTGGTCATCCACCTGGCTTATCTCATCCTTGATCTCTTCGATTCCATCAATGACCTCGGATCTCAGAGCATGTACTTGACTATTTGTCTGGTGTGCAGTGCGTGTTGGAGTCGAAGTACCCGAATTGCGATGCGGCGAGGAGGATCCATCGCCGAGCGAGGGCGGCGAAATAGAGAGGAGGTGGAAGAGGGACTTCGGGACGTTGACGGAGCTGTACGATGGCATAGGTCCCGGTCGCGAGGGCGGAACAGCAAGATTAGACAAGTAATCGCCCGCTGAGTCTTGCTTTGCGTATGACGAGGGGGTGACTGAAGGAGGCTCGTGGGATCTGTGGTATGAGTTGGTGTCATGGGCGCTTCGCTCGGCGTGTCGCTTGATGCCTCGTTTCTGTCTTCGACTGCCTCGTCGCGAATGAGGGCGAGAATCCTGCGAACAATATTGCCAATGACAAGCTCCTTTGGCTGAGCCTCCACCAAACGACGGCCGATTCGAGAAACATTATCGATGAGTCCATCCACATCCTGCCACTTTGAGCGCGCAACAACTTGTAGGAGGATATGAGCGGTGGCAACGGCGCATGGCTCCGATCCTCGTATTTGCCGTCTCTTGAGAAGACTGCATAGTGATGGTTAGTGATGATCAGTGATGGTTAGTGCTGCAGGTTTGTGAAGGCGCTTCGAGGCACTGGCAACCATGTGCTCCGTGGTGACCACTCACGAAATGAGGTTCTCGACGGCTGCCTCCAACGGTTGTCCTCGGAGCGATTTGAGGTATTTCTCCAGGTCAGGCGCGTAGCCCGCAGTAGCAGAGGGCATCTTGACAATGTTGGAGCAGAGCCCAATGGGTGGTATTGCCGGGTATGTTTTGGTCTCGCAGACTGGCTCGTTTCGCGACGAGGGGATTTGAAGCTGGAGTGGATGACTCAGAAAATTATGTATGCTCACACTGCTCAGTGCTTACAGCATTTTTGTGAGGCGGGACAGGTGGGGCATGAGCTTGCAGTCAGGGTCAAGCAAAGACTGTTAACTTACAAAAGGTACTCCGTATGAATTCGCCTATTAGCTGGGAGGGATGTACGGGACCCAGAGGCAGAAACAGGCCAAGGTTTGAACGAAACCACGCCGCCTGAATGGCCGAAATGGTGTTGAAAAGGCAATAACTGTAAACCCTAAATAGGATCCGGCCACAGCATAAACCATTCCATCCTGGCAAGCCACTTGCTTGAGAGCAATCGAACGTTGAGCCTTTTGTTGTACAAACGTCGAGTACCTCCAACGCGGATGTTCCTCGGCAAGTGGCGGGTTTATGTATGTACAGAGGCTGACAGGCCACAGCACTGATTAGTTGTATTTTGTCATTTGTTGGCCTGCCGGGGCGGCTGCCAGGACGCCAGCAGGCCACTTGCGGCGGTTTATTCCTGCTCAGTGCTCCGCCACGCGAATGGAGGCTGCCGTAGCACTGCCGAGCTTGAGGGGCTCCAGGGCTGCCGGGTCATTGGCGCAGCAGCGTCGAGCGCAAGTGTCTGATCTGGCTGGTCCGGCTGGTCTGGCTGGCCTGGTTGGCCTGTTGACTTGCCTTCTCACCCTCAAACCATGCCAGGTGCCAGGCATCAGGCATCGTGCATCGTTTCTCAACATCAAACCGCTTTGGCGCATGGCGATGACATCCTGAGATTCGTCACTCCCCAGCGTCCCGACTGCCATCAGCCAACTCAATGCGGATTCCTGAACAGGCCAGCCGGATCTCGACACTCATTCCCATCGTCTGTGATTTATTGTCTTGAACCCTGACCCAACCGACACCAACCCGAGCTGACATCATTTCCAACGTCCAGTCTCTTGAGGGGACCTCAGCTTCTTTTCTCCTCCTTCGCGACGCGCCCGCGCACCCAGCCAGCCCCTCCGTCCACGTATCCCGCACCTCGTCACCTTTACCATTCGTGGATTCGTTGAGATTCATCATCCGGACAGCCTGAGATAGCCTCATGGCTGGCTGTCCGTGTCCACGATGAACTCTATCAACATCATTACCTCCCGGGTTTCACCTTCCTCAAGTCCCAGCGCCTCCCGGTCAAACAGCTTCGGCAACATCAGTGGTGGCTTAACTTCAGACGAAAAGTCACACGGCTCGGCTGAGAGCAAGAACGATCACGATTCCGAGTCGTTCCCGGGATTTGACGATGAAGACGATGAAGACGACGACGACGATGACGAGCAATACCAAGAAAAGTCGGGCCCTGCAATTGGCGAGAACACGTCGTTGCTTGACGGAAGCAAGGACGGCAACAAACGTGGCAGCTGGTGGCACTCGATACCACGAAGATTCGCGTCCAACCTTATCAGCTCTATTCGATGGGTTCTAGCCACTCTCGCGTCTCCCGGGGTCTACCTGATGGCATGCTTCTACAACGAACAAGGGTTTTTGCACCCATAACGCAGCTTAAAAACTCTTTGGCGTTCGCAAAGGCGGAGGCATGGATGCGTACAGATCACAGGGCAACCACACCAAAACACCCTCTGTAGGAACTTCACAGCCCTCTGGTTACCGCCGCATCGCACCGCGTCCTGCCTCTTCATCCGGATCATCCACCTCTGGTCAATCCTCGGAATCAGAGGGCGAATCATCCAAGAATCCGACAAGCCGGCACGAAAATCAAAGTCACTTAATCCGGCAGAAGAATTGGGTTCGGCGAGGAGATCAATACGAATCAAGCTTCACAATGATGATGCCCTTCGACGGCGCAAGCAACATCGTCGCGCGCAGTCTGCAGTGACACAATCAAAGATCAACGATGAAGATCTCTCTGCGCAACTCAAGTCTCCCACGTCCCCGATCGCGGCTTTGACCAAATACCCCAAGACGCCGGCCCCGCCACGACCATTGATCCCTCGACGCCAGCCCTCATACTTGAAATTCGATGCATCTGTGAAGCACCAGAAGACTTTGATTCTGGACTTGGATGAGACTCTGATCCACAGCATGTCCAAGGGCGGTCGGAGCGGTGGTCATATGGTCGAGGTTCGGTTAAACACTGCGTCATTGGGCATGGGCAATACCGCCGGAGGCGCTGCTCAGCATCCCATACTATACTGGGTTAACAAGCGACCATTTTGTGACGAGTTCCTGCGGAGAATCTGCAAGTGGTTCAATCTTGTCATCTTCACAGCCTCTGTGCAAGAATATGCTGATCCAGTCATTGATTGGTTGGAAGCGGAGCGCAAGTATTTCTCTGCCAGGTACTATCGCCAGCACTGCACGTACCGCCAAGGCGCGTACATCAAAGACTTGAGCTCAGTGGAACCAGACTTGAGTAAAGTCATGATTCTGGACAACAGTCCACTGAGTTATCTGTTCCACGAAGGCAAGTAGACGATTCCATGACGACAAGTGCGCCGTCGTTAATCGCTAACCTTTTCTTGTCTTTCAGATAATGCTATTCCCATACAAGGCTGGATCAACGACCCGACAGACAACGATTTGATGCATCTGGTTCCGCTGCTGGAGGGTCTTCAGTACGTCCATGATGTGAGAGCGCCTCTGGCACTTCGGGGCGGTGAGGACGGACAGCATATGGCGTGAATAATGGCAATTTTGGGACACTCATCTGGCGTTTATGAGACGGGAGTAGCGTTTTTTTGAAAGCTGCAGGGCTCGACCATGTTGGAACACTGTTCTTTAACACAGGGTTTGTCCTCGTACACATTCAACGAAGTAGGCTCCGCCACCACGTTTGTACAGATAAAAATGAAGAGTAGGGAGCGGTTCGTTTTATCGTCGGGGAGACGGTCGGGGGTCGAGGGACGTGGCATAGTGTTTCATCAGATAAAAGAGGTAGCTGCATTTCCCGTAGCTGGTATGGCAATTTGATAAGCATTTGAACCGAAACGAATCAAGGTCGGTTGGGTCGACTGGAAACTCAAAATGCGCCTGTCAACTGCGGTACAGCCTATCCTTTCATTCACACCATCGCGCAGGAGGCTCCATGCATAACACCAAAATTGACGCAGTGCAGTGCAGGGCACAGTGCACTAAATACTACATAAGGAAATCGTCATGTGGCGGTGCAACCTACTTCTACACAGAGCTTCTCCCCACTCGTCCAAGATAGAACTGGGGCAAAGGTGTCCTTTGAGGGTTGCGAAATTCTTCCAATGCATGGCCATCATCTTTCACGGCGTCCAGGAAGCCCTTTTCGCATGGTGTCATCATTATTATATATGTAGGAGCTTAGCTTCCGGATTCCAAGGAAACTTCTTGGGCAGGATGGGGCTGCGGGGAGGGCAATCGTGCAAGCAGGGGTGAGCTAAAGCCGAGCTTTTGTCGGAGCAGATCAGGTCATGACATGGCCTCGGAGGGCAAGGTGATACATACATTAAAGAAGGGAGCGTTTATCAAGCACCCACTTCTGCGTAACCAGCACCCCAAATGTGGCTGGTGGCAGATGGCAACCGATACCGGGCTCACCGCATTTTTGGCGGGGAAGCTAGTAGTTAGACCTAACATTTTCCATAGCTTAAAAATAACGCACTTAGCATCGTAATTATCCATCGCCACTAAGCATCGCAATCGCAAATCGCAATTTAAAGCTATTCACACTAGCTAAACGCTCGTAGCCTCTTATAATAATAGAGTCGCTTTATAATCATTAATTTAATAGCTTCTAAGCTACCTAAGAGGCTATTAACGTAGCCTCTTACACTAAGGGGTATAGCCTTATAATTCATAGAAAAAGCTAAATGCTAGTAATCCTACGCGGATTATCTTTTAATGCAGTAAAGGCCAGAGGTATACCTCATAGCGTAATCCTTTAGCTTATAAAACCAAGTCTTATAATAATATAAGCTTGCAAATAACGGATTGCCCGTATAGATTAATGATATTAGTGCGTGAGGGCATCTTCATAATTAAGCAGCTAATCAGAGAGCAGGCTCATAACCACGAGTCAATGAACGCCGCTATGTTTACGCGGTCTCGTTGTGAAGTTATTCGCAAATACGAGAAAGAGATTATTAATGCCTATAATAGCGGGTAGAAACCCTCTATAATCCTTAGGAAGCTTCAACAAGATAACATTAATAATGTGCAAGGCATTAATTGTCATGATATCTATAACGCTATCCGAAGACATCGAATATCTAAGCTATTAGGCTGATTAGAAGTTAAGTGGCTCTATAACTAACTCCGCGATAGTGATGCTTTTTCTATAAAGATAAAAGAAGTTACGATGGTCATATTATAAGGCTTTTTATTACGCCTCTCTAGGCTTGAACTCTTAAAAGAATACCTGGATATCCTTTTCTTTAACTGCATATACAAAATAAATCGCTTTAATCTTCTATTATTTAATACTTACGGTATTACGCTAATAAAGAAGACCTTCTAATTTGTAACTTGCTTCTTAAGTGGCAAGACTAAAGATAACTATTGTTAGGTGGTTGATATTATCGCGTAGCTTTAAAAAGACCGGTTAATTAGTAAGCCGCGTATTATTGTCACAGACCGCGAAAAGCCCTAATAAACGCACTTAAAAGGAACTAGCATTTTAATAATGTGCCACATATTTTATACCATTGGCACGTTAATATGAATATACTAGCTAAGTGTAAGGGTTATTTTCCAAAGGCTATATATAACAAAGAGACTTGGCAGACCGTGCAGGCGCCTAAATTAACGATTTTTTTAAAGGCTTGGAATGCCCTCACACAATGCAAATCAGAGGCTAACTTTAAGCGTAAATTAGAGCGCTTCTAGCAGCCTAGCAGGTTCCTAGCGGTTGCTATTAATTACATTATAAAGACCTGGATTAATCTATAGAAGGAAAAATCATTAAGTGCTTTATTAATTAATATCATTACTTTGGTTACACAGTTACATCTATTATTAAGTTATTAAACGCTGCTATAAAGAGGATTTTAATAAGCAGTATAGGCGATCTTACCTCTGTTTTCCAGCGCCTATAAACATACTAGATTGACTAATATGCAAAAATACACTAGTCTTCTAATAATAAGTATCATAAGACATTGAATCTATCACGGAAACCTATCTATAGCATTATTTGTGATAAGATCTCCTTTATTATGCTATAACTTATGATAAACAAGGAAACGGCCCTAGATAAGGACCCTAAAAAGCCCTCACATTACCTTATTACCCTTGTGAGCTTATTATATCCTATGGTATGCTTTGCCGGTATCTTCTTTAGTAGCACATTAAGGATAACAAGCTAATTAAGCTTTATAAGGTTAATAAGCATTAGCACTAATATCGCAATAGTTTAAGCACTAACAGCAATAAGAATAATAATAATACTAATTCCTAGGTAGGACTATTTAATCCTATACTAATACAAGGAAAAGGCAGGCCTAAGGGGGCTCTTAGGTTAGAGAAGAGGAATCCTATTATAGGCATATTACGTAAGCTGTCTGCTTTTGAATATGCCTAGGCAAGAGAGGCTAACGAGGGTTAAGAGGCTCGCAATGCCCTATAACCACTACCCTTAATAGCCCCTGCCGTAATTAGTATAGTCTAAATAGCTTTACGTAAGGTTATTAAAGTCTCTGATAATAATAATACTAATAACGATAATCTCTATGAGCCTAGCACAGAACATCCTTGGTTATACGGGCGCGCACTTAATAGGCTTGCTAACTATAACTCTAATAACTTAACACTAGAGATTTCAGATAATATAGTGGCAGATAACGTGGGAATAGTTACATAATAATATAGCTTACTATTATAAGATGCCTTGTGTATTAATGATTAGGATACATAAGACTTTTAGCCATAGCTATTGTCATAATTACGTGAGCGGACTATAGCCAAGGCTAAGCTATAGGAAGAGATAATTCGGCTTAGCTAGGGCGTGGAAAGGTAGCGTAGGGAGCGGATAGAAAGGATAGACACTAACTACTAAGCTATTATATAATTTACTATGTGCAGCCGGTATTGGTTGTCTTAGCCACCTTAGCCACATTTGGGGTGCTGGTTACGCAGAAGTGGGTGCTTGATAAACGCTCCCTTAAAGAATGCTATCTATCAATGCTTTCTGTTTTTAGTTGGAAGGTGGTGTTCCGCACGGAGGATGCGTTCTATGCTTCGTCGCTGGAAGGTCCAAGGTCCAGAAGCTTCCATCTCGTCACAGGCTTGTCGAACCGCAACCGGCAATCAAGCGCAGGAGGCAGCCCCGCGGTCTTTGCCAGTTGGAGGAGAGGCAAAACAGGGCACACGCGAGCCAAAAAAAAATAAAATAAAAATAAATTGAAATCAACATTCGACGTAGTCATCCAGCACGCATGCAAAATCTGTGCCCTCAGTCAAGCTCAAGCCGGAAAACCCAGTCGGTAGCCATGTCTGCGAGCCAAATCCGTCGGCCTCAATCCTGCCGAAAGCAAATGCGAAGTGGGGACGGACAGAGAGAGCGGAGCGCGTTCCTTCCCTCACAGCTGCTAATAATTATTAGTAACTTATAAAAGTGGTGACATCATCGCCCGGGACGACGAGCAATCAAGCCACAAACGCGCGCCATGGTCCGTCCAATCGAGATGGGGTAGCCCAGCCAGTTGAGCATACAGCTCAGCTCTGGCTCATGTAACAGACGTGCGAAGGGATGGATACGTAGGTAGCGGCACAGGGAGGGAGGGCGCTTTAAAAGGGAGAGGGGGATGCCCTTGTTCTGGAAAGAAAAGGATTCGTTGTCGCATTTTCTCGCTCCAATCGTAAAACTTGAACTCTTACATCATCACTCCTACCATTTGTCAAGAACCCATCACGGATTTCTATACCCATCCCCAATTCAACATGTCTCTGCACTGTGAGTAGTAACCTTCCCTTTGAATGCTGGATTCGTTCCTCGTCATGCGTCGACGCCCTCGTGTGAGCAGCACCCGTTGAGCAAAGCAAATCCGAGACCAGCTGTATCTGCGACTGCATTCGCTGGTCGCTACAAGGGGGAAGAGTTGCGCGGAAAAAAAAAAAAAAGAAAGGCATCTAACATGAGTGCTTTCAATCAATAGACCTTCCCCGTGAAGCCCTCGGCAATTGCCCTCGGCACCTTCTTCAACCACGGCGTTGAGCTGGCCATCCTGGGTCCTGTCTTCGGCCAGACCTACCAGCGCGCCAAGCAGGCCAACACCAAGGAGGAGTTCGTCAAGTCCAAGGAGGCCAGCGGTGCCGCCATCGCCTGGGGCACTTCGTTCGTCGGATCCGCGCTGCAGAGCTACGGTGTCGGTGCCTTGATCAACGCCACTGGGACGCTGAGCTACAAGGGCGCTGCTTACCTCGGTGGTCTCATCTTCGCTGCCACCGCTGCTCCCGGAGTAAGTTTGCCCTCGGCTGGTTTCTCTTGTTTCCCGAGCCTTCCCTGAAAATCCAATTTTGCTTTCCAAAACAATCATGCTATGAGCTCATGAAATCTTTGTTCCATCGTGCGGAGGGGTATGATGTGATGATGACGTCGTCGTCTGGGGAACTTGATTTTTCTTCTTCTCTCATCATGGCTAACTTTGTACCCCCTCTACTGCAGTTCCTCTCCCAAATCTTCACTGAGAAGCGCCCTGTCGATACTGTCGGCGTCAGCGTCGCTGCTAAGCTTGTCGAGACTATCGGGTTATCGCTGTTCCTGACCTGGTGGGGAACCCGTACCAACCCTTTTGAGTAAGGGAATTGTAAGACGTTGATGGAATTTCGGGCTTGGAGCCCGCGATCGCTGGACTCCGGTCCGTGGTTCGTACTTTTACTGAGGTCAATGCTACGCTGCCTCGGCTGCCATAACTAGTAATCAAACTTTGTCATGTACTACATTTTGCGAATTATTCATTGCTGGTGAATGTGATGCTGAATGTCTGTAGCGAGCAAGCGCATGACAACTATATGTTTCCCGAGTCGTTGACACCTCATTTTCCATCTGTCACTTGTGTATGCTGCTGATGTTACGTACCGAAGTCTTGTGTATTCTCACATATAACAGATCACTTCACATGTCGACACGAACAGCTTAACGGAAGTTGTATGTCTTTTTCCATAACATGCCTCTTGAATGAACAATGCAGAAATAAGCCTGAACGCCGCCGTAACCCAATTCGGCCCTGCTAACCCACTGCCTCTGGTATTTTATACATCCAGACCGAACCCAGTTTCTCCAACACGTCTTTCTTCCTCCACCGTACGTGTCTGTCTGTTTCCAGGGGCAATGGCACATCCTTGATATTCCCATCATGTGCATGAGAGGAAGCACCCTTTCCACCGTTGGCCGACACCTTGGCAGTTCTTCTCAACAGCACATCCCCGAATCAACCAATTGCCTCCCTGCCCGCCGCGCCAAATCCCCACCCTAACTGCTTTCACGCCTTGGACTCTCCCTTGGTCCAGAACGACTGCTTAGAGTACTCCTTCTGCGCCAGCTTGACGAGCGAAGCATACGTCTCGGCAAAGGACTCGTCGCCGTCCTCGTCCTTGTCCGCCGTCTTGGCAGCAGCCTTCTTCTTGCCCTCCTGCTTCTCCATGATCATGACAACACTGGTGGGACGCTTGGTCTTGGCCGCGGCGCCGAGCTCAGCCCGCGAGGTGACGAAGATGAAGGGCACGTTGTGGTCTTCGCAGAGAACGGGGAGGTGAGAGATGACGTCCATGGGGAGATGTCGCCGGCGATGACGACCACGCCTGGGAACGAGGTGTTTCCTGGTGCCGAGGCAGGCGACTTGCGGAGCGTCTTGACGACTTCCTTGACGCCGCGCTTGAGGGTACCGTTCTTGGCGGCTACAGACACGTCGCGTCAGTAAATTTTGATTCTTTGGCAGTCGCAGCCCCCTCTTTTGCCCATGTCAGGGACTCGTCGCACGGTCGGTGCAAGTCAAGCGGAAAACATACCCTTTCGAATAGTCTTATACACCTTCTTCATGCCCTTGCCATCAGCCAGCGGGACCGCAAAGGGAACAACAACGCTCTCGAGCGGCGCCTCCGCAGCAGAGTCGGAGTCCATGTCGGAGTCCTCCGCATCGGCCTTGGCGTTCTTGCTGCTCTGCGCGGCTACATCCTGCTGGAGCCTCTCGTCCAGAACAGAAGCCAGCTTCTGCTTCTTGTCCTTCTTATCCTTCTTATCCTTCTTGTCCTTCTTGGGTTTGGACACGCCAGCGTCGTCGCTTCGCTTCTTGTCCTTCTTGTCCTTCTTTTCGGGTCTTTCGGCGGCCATTGTGACGGAAAGGGGGGCTCGTGTAGACGGTGTGAATTTATGAAGAAACAATTCGTTGGGGGACAAGACAATTGTATGCTAAAGAATATTCGAAAATTTCTTGTTTGGAAGTAAAAGAATATTAGGAAGTACCCAAAGGATAGTCAATTGGGCTGTACCTAGGAGGGATAGTACGTCGAGTCGACGTTTTTCTTCTTTCGCACTTCGTCCACACCAGCGGGAAGTCCTCTGAATTTTTCTTTTTTCTTTTTACCCGTAGAAACTTTTGGATGGACTGGAGTCTAGAAGGCTTCGGTGGCTCGTTGCGCCGGTTCCGGGACTGGTCACGTGATTTATTTCGACTGGCAAGTGCTTGGGAAGTGGCATGTTGAAGAGTGAATAAGCAGCTCGTGATTGGCAGGAAAAGAATACTTTGAATAACGGGCGCTATCATTGTTCATTGATATTTTGGCCTTCCGAACAAGTTGTTGGGCCGTCAAACTATGATGTGGTCTTGTAATGCGAATGCCGTGGCAGTTGATTTACGCTGTCCATGATAAGAACCTCCTGTCGAAAGGGGTCCTCACTATGACAAATGAAATTAAATTTTGAGATATGTAAGTTACACACCATCTATTGTTCCCCATTGTCTAGACTATGATTTACAGTTTTGTTTTCACCAGGCATGATCCGCATTCCTATCCGGACACTTTATTCCTCGCCGCCAAACTCAGCACGTCCATGCTTGGAGTTGAGGAAGTGGTTGCTAAACAGATGTTAGGCATGTTATCCGAGGGAGAAAAAAAGAAAAAGACCCTGCTCAAGAAAATGCACTGTTTAGAGAGAACCTACCGCTCAGTGGCCCACTCCATGAGGTAGTACGCGGCAACCAGAGGAGGAACCCAGTAGAAGATTTGACCCTTGCTGCGGCGGAAGGTGTTGAAGACGGCATCGTGGAGAGTCCCCTCATGGGGTCCTGTCGGTTGGGAGAGACACCATAGTGAATAATGCCCTTCTGCTTGGCGCCGCCTATATCGTCGGGTTAGTACCTCAGCTGTGGTAAAATGCCCCTAGTGTTTGCGAATCCCATCGTTGTGTTGAACCCATCGAAATCCCCGTAACACCACCATGTATGCAGAGATCTGGCCGTCAAGTGAACAACGTCACTGGAACAGTAAACGCTGCCAATTGAGTCCCCAATCATCCAAAACATGCTCATCGATCATCATCGCTTCTTTGGCCGAGGTTGCGTCTACTCTTGTTTGCCCAGGTTTCCAACACGTCGCAGTCGGTCGTCGAAAGAAAAATCCAATTACTCACCCATCTGTCCCCAGTCACCAATCCAGCTACGTAGACGTTAGCCAAGTTGATACTTCGAATCAGGTAGTTAGTTGGCTGCATCCCGGCGACATCTGTGATCCCGGTCACGAGAAAAGCCGCACGCAAAAGTACTTCTCTCATCGCACGTCAATGACAAGGGAAAGGGGGCAGCTCACTTGCCAACCTTCCAATTGGGGGCACCACCGCCGTTCAAAGCTTGCGTCGGTCTCATCGTGATTGGAATTAAAAAGAAAAATTGCGTGACGTTGATTCCCTTTTCGCTGCGAAAGGTCGTGAACTAGGGAAGGGCGAATATCGGGAAGATCCCAAGTCTGGGAAAAGCGCAGAGAGCCTGTCATCCCGAGCTTACCCGAACAGGATTAGCGCCATCCACGTCCCGAATATCAGCCTTGCTCGCTTGTGCTCTGGCAAATTGGGGGAATAGCTAGACCGACAGCTCAAGTGCTGCCTCGATCGAATTTCGTCAACCACTCTGTTCCAGTCGCCTCTCCCGTACCTCCGCCACCGCCCATCCGGACAAAGCACCTTTGCGATCATTGTCTCTTTGACAACGTGTTTTGCATCATGGCGGCTGCAGCGAGAGCACTCAACCTCATGTACCGGCTGGCTGTGCCGGCCACCGCTGGCGCATTTCTCGCCAGCCAGTCCATCTTTGATGTGAAGGGTGGATCCAGAGCCGTCATCTTCGACAGATTATCAGGTGTCAAGGAGGACGTGATCAATGAAGGAACACACTTCTTGATTCCGTGGCTGCAGAAGAGCATCATTTTCGATGTCCGAACCAAGCCGAGGAACATTGCTACGACGACGGGAAGCAAGGACATGCAGATGGTGAGCTTGACGTTGCGTGTGCTGCATCGGCCGAATGTTCAGGCTTTGCCAAAGATCTACCAGGTATGAGCCGCTGCTCTTCACAGTCTATGCAAATGGCAGTTGGAAACTCAGCCGTCAAGCCTAACTGATCCCATCAAGAACCTCGGCGTCGATTACGATGAAAGAGTCCTCCCGTCCATCGGAAACGAGGTCCTCAAGGCCATTGTCGCCCAGTTCGATGCCGCCGAGCTCATCACCCAGCGAGAAGCTGTCTCTAAACGAATCCAGGGCGATCTCACCCGCCGAGCCGCTGAGTTTAACATTGCGCTCGAGGATGTATCCATTACGCACATGACTTTTGGTCGTGAATTCACCAAGGCCGTCGAGCAGAAGCAGATTGCACAGCAGGATGCTGAGCGGGCTCGGTTCATTGTCGAGAAGGCCGAGCAGGAGAGACAAGCCAGCGTTATCCGCGCAGAGGGCGAAGCCGAAAGCGCCGACACCATCAGCAAGGCTATTGCGAAATCTGGCGATGGCTTGATCCAGATCCGAAAGATCGAGGCGAGCAGGGACATTGCATCAACGCTGTCGTCTAATCCCAATGTGGCGTATCTGCCCAGCGGAAAGTCGGGCAATGGCGGGCAATACTTGTTGTCGGTTGGACGGGCTTAGTATGAAAATGCATCAATAGGTCTGGGGAAAGGAGGACCAAAACCTCTCCGCTTTGTCGCTGGGATTCATATGAGCGACTATGTAATTCTATCTTTCGAAAACAGGAATGATGAAAAAAAAACTCCCAGAACGAGTGCTGCCCTGAACCCGTGAACTCCATCCATGATGCTGTAATGTAATATTCTAATCCCCGATGCGTCTTTCGTTTCGATAAATGCTTCTGTGAGTTTTCCTCTGCCCTCGGACTTACCCGGCGGCCAAATCTCACCGTCCACCACCCTCCATCCTGCTCTCTGCATGTCTTTCCACTCATTCATGACCTTGAATCGAACCAGCTCCCCCGCTGCCCTTGCGTCTTCTGCAGAGTCATGTCCCGATACCTTTGGTCCAGTCTCCTGCTGAATCTTCTTGCGTAAATGCACATCCATGAGCATCTTCAGGCTGTGGCGATACGGCAACCCCCTTGTGTGGATACAACAGCACCGTGTCAATGAGCGTAGGATGGACGATCCGTACGGCGTTCAAGTCGTTCTCTAGCCCATGTCCGATTAACGGGGTGGACGGCGACAGGAGCGAGAATAACAAATCTCGAGCGACCTCTGGAGACGACACTTTTTTCAGATTTTTCGCCATGGAACTGTTCTCATGTTTCGTTGCGCCTGCTCGACTCTTGGCAGGAACTGGACTTTTATCCGAGGACGTCCAGTCAGTTGCTCTGGCCATGTCTTCAGGCCATACGCCTGAGAACCGGGAATTCAGATCGAGGATCTCGCCGATGGGCTGAACCAGGACGTCCAACAACTCCTCGCCCGTGGGCCACGCCGTGGCGGTCAGTCGAATGAGCTCCATGCCGTGAACTGTGTAGGCCATCTCGCAGTCGAAACAGACGGGCCTGTCCTCGGCCACGCTTGCGTTGTCCGGCGTAGCAGCGTAGTTCAGCACGGCAGCCAACCGTTTGGGATCCCCGACCTTGAAAACATGCTTGTCGTGCGTGAAACAGCCGGCTGTCTCTCCTACTTCCTGCCCACAGCATAGATAGCGTTTGGGAACCCTGGACGTGTCGCCTGGAGCCTTTGCAGGGACGTACGCCTTGCCCCAGTGGAAATTGCATGTGCCGCCGGATGTCAACGCTCCGTCTTCCTCCCTGCGACCCGGAAATACTTGAAGCGCTGTTGGCAGCGATCGCACTTTTCCCAGCCCTTGGCTGCGTCGAGTCCGCTTCGTGCTGCCGCCACCACGTCTTCGGAGGGCACCGAGGAGACGTATCCGTGGTTTGAGAGGCCGGTCACGTCCGTGATGAGCCGTTTGAGCAGCGCGATTTCTTGGGCGCTGGTCAGCCCGGTGTTGATTTCAATGGAGTTGCTGCCATCGTTGGCTGCGTCCTTGGAACGAGGAGACTGCTTGAGGCGCTCGTCCTTCCACTGCGGCAATTTCATTCTCTTGTACTGCATGACCTTGTTCTTCATGACGTTCGCGTACACGGCTGGCTTCTCCAGCGCAGAGGCCTGCTCGTCGTCCAGTGTCTTGTAAATGAGATCCTGGTCGGACAGGACCAGAGCTGCCCCTCCTTCATCGGCCTTCTCCTGGGACTTGAGTTCTCGATTCAGTCTGCTGTATTCTGCGTGCAACATTTTGACAAGCTTGAGCCGAGTCTCATGAGTTGCCGGCGAGTTCTTCAGGAGACGCGGGTTCAGTGACTCGGGTTTCCTCGGTTTCGCCGAACCAGTGGCTGGCTCTCCGACGGACTCGCCGTTGCCCGCTGCATGCGTGCTGGCTGGTTTAGAAGTTGACGAGGCTTTCTGTCGCGAGATTGCCACGGTGGACTTTGTGCTGGCCGCCTTGATATCCCGCCGGATTGGTGGCGGTGACACAGGTCGTGTGGCCGTGAAAATTGCGCCTTTGGTGCTCTTCACTTCATCAGAGATCTTGTTTGCGGTTGCGTTTTCGACGTCTGATAGTTGTTGAGAGGGCGAAGGGCTGTCATACGGCTTGGTCTTGATGCGTTTCTGGGGTGCGCCGTGGCCTGAGGGTGAGCGCCCACGGCTGCGATTCAGAGTTTGCTGGGGCACCACCTCGTCTGCGTAGTCTGTGGCCTTGTCCTCGGCATGGCCGAAGATGCATTGAAAGGCGGTACAGGTTTTGCCGGCAGGGCATGGGATGTGTTTGAGCGAAAAGCTCATGTTGAAGAAGGGCGGTTGGCAGCAAACATGTTCTTGTGAAGGATGCTCACTTTCCGGCAGGTTTGAGATGCGCCGTGTGAACGATGCTTTGTTCCAACGTAGACAGATGTGTGTATGGGATTTCTAGCCGGAAGCAAACAAATGTATGGTTTCAATGGCCGATTGCGAATCAAATCGAAAGAGCTGATCGATCAGTGATGGAGATGTATTAAGAGCCAGATGGGAGGTTCCGCGTCACACAAAAAGTGGGCCGAGCCAGGCCTGTGAGTGTGTGTTGAAGGCCCACAGGGGGTGTCATGTACGACCACGGAGTACGGAGCACGGAGTACTCACGATTGGTTTGAATAGACACAATGACATCATTACAAAATATGTGTACAAATGGCATTTTCAACACTGCCATCTACATATGAACCGAGTATATGTACCTAATGAAACTCAATTCTAATCGACACACAAAGCCCCCAACACTACATAGTACACACATTCCTTTTTTAGAAAAGACCTGGGATAAAACGCTTGGTTTGCCTATTCCAGACGACCCATTCCTTACCAAAGACCTCCTTCAACAGGGCTTCCTCCTCGGAGATTCGCAACCTCATCATGATGACACCCAAGACGGCCGTCGCTGCATAACACACGAGTCCCCAGCCATGCAGGCTGTCAAGAATGCCCTGCGGGACCCAGTACGCGGGCCATCCGTCCCATCGGAAAAATAGAAACTGGAGAGGGATGAGCACCAGCAAAACTCCCGTGTAGCTCGGGTGCTGGATGTAGGCGTAAATCCCCTCGTGTTCAGCTCATCGGGCCGCGTCAGGGTAAAGGTGAAGCGGCTTCCTAGAGCACCAAAGCAGCGAGTCGTAGCGGTGCTCCGATAAATATCAACAAGAGGCCCAACGACGATGCCCATGTCCATCCGAAAAGATGAGGATTCAGCGGGACGTGTTGAAATGCTGCAGGGCCATGGCTGTCCAGCAGAATGGTAACGACGGCGTGATGCAAGCTGAAGCCAAAGGTGATGAGGCGGAAGCCCAGGATGACTGCGGGATGGTTGACGAAGCCGAGGCTGTCCTTGCCCCGTTCCTGGCTGGGACTGAGATTGGGGTTGGGAGGGGTGAGGCAGAGCGATGCGAGATACCCGGCGAGGGTGGTGGCAATGGCGAAAGAGACGGCGGACAGAGACACCATTGCTGTCTTTTTTTCTCTTCCTCTTTTTTTTTTTTTAATTTCTTAAAAGAATGCTGAGATGGGTGTCGATGGCTGGCTACCAGCAGTGGTGTATATACAACGTTCTTAGTGCGAATCACCAGGCTACCAACGGGTGGTGTCAATTCCTCAGGCGCCACTATCGGGGTGAGATCTTATTAGTTGTTCTCATGTTTTTTTTTTTACATATATAATAGTGTCGTGTGGAGGGAGCTAAGTTTACCAATCACGGCAGCGAAGCACCGTTCTCATTCAAACAATCATTAAAGAGAGCTTGTCAACACCGAAAGGTTTCCTCGCTGCGTAGTTGAACCAAAAGCGTTTTCGTAGTCCACGATTCGCGCATATGATTAGAAAGAGGTTTCTCAGTGCACCTCCACTTGTCCCATTGGGCATCGCCCGCTTTCTCGGCTATCTCGTCGAAAAGTCGAACACACTCACTCACATTCACAGCGGCGAGACTTTTCGGTCGTTTGTGGAAGGGCATGAACGTGAAAGAGTGAAGCGTCGTGAGGTCAAGACCTTGCTCGTGAGAACCAACCCACCGAGGCACGCACGTGCAAGCTAAAATAAGCCCCCTAAAGATGGACGCGGTTTCACTGATCATCAAAGTCACTGTGCAGGCCAAATCCGCAGCGGCCAGTACATGGCAGCACCCCAACAAGAGTGTGTACTAAAAAAAAAAAATCAAACCAAATCCCCAGCTTGTCAGTGACGACTTGTTGGAGCCCTCGTGCCCCCAACAAACGCAAATGCGTCATCTAATCATCCGCACCTCGCTGTCTTTTACCAGAGCGAACCAGAGCCGCATGCGCAAGTGTTGAATCACGTCCCCTGCTCGCCTTCAAATGTTGTGCCTCAGCAAGACTGCCTTGCATGGTGTTCTGGTCCTCGCTTTGGGGTCCTCTTAGACCAGCCCTACGTGTCTGGCCGTCCGCTTCGACTTCCGCTCTGACGGCCTACATCAGACATCGCATCGCGAGCCCTCCCATTCTTCAGGGGTTTCCTCCTCTGACCATGGCGCCTCCGACCTATCCCAAGTATGAGGGAGGCACTCCTCGGCTGATCACCTGTGTGTGCTCGTCCACGGTGTAAGTTGTGTGACCCGTCTTCACCAAAAGTTGCTCTTCGCCTCGTGCCTTTTCAACTCCATTTGTTGAGAAAATGTTGCCCAAATTCGCTCCATCATGACCGTTCCTACGCGACCCTTCCTGTTCTCACATGGCTTCTTGGACGTGAATCTAGCTATGGGGCAATCCCGACCACATGCGAAACGTGGCTAAAAGCCTGCGCGACTTGTATCCTTCAAGTGAGCTACGACTTTTGTTTGCCAAGCGCAACATCGGTAGCTTCACCTACGACGGCATTGAGCGAGGCGGTGAGCGAATTTGCTCCGAGATCGAGGAGGAATTACGTGCCGTACAAGAGAGCGGTGGCAAAATCACCAAAATCAGCATCGTTGGATACTCTCTTGGCGGTCTGGTCTGCCGTTATGCCGTGGGTTTGCTTTACGCCAAAGGCATCTTGGACGACCTTGAATGCATGGTACGTCATTTTGTTCATCTCAAATCCCCTCTTCCCTTCTTCTGGTCTTGCAAAGTGTTCTAACGCCCTGCTCTCTCCCAACAGAACTTTACCACTTTTGCATCCCCTCACCTTGGAGTTCGCACACCACTGAAAGGCTGGCACAATCACGTCTGGAACGTCATGGGTGCTCGAACTCTCTCCATGTCAGGAAAGCAGCTGTTCACCATAGATTCATTCCGCGATACCGGACGTCCATTGCTATCCGTACTGGCGGAACCCAACTCTATATTCATGATGGGTCTACGCAAGTTCAAGAGACACACGCTATACACCAACATAATCAACGACAGAAGCGCTGTATATTACACGACGGGCATCACCAAGACGGACCCATATAGCAAGCTGGATTCAATCAAGGTCAACCCTCTGCAAGGTTACGGCGGAGTCCTCCTGGATCCCCTGAATCCACTCCATCCATCACCAATATTCCGCGGCCCTGCAACATTCTCCTCGGTTACTGGGTCCATTGTCAGCTGGGTCAAGCGGATACCGTTCATGATGGCCGTCGCTGTTTTCGTCCCCATCGGTGTTCTCGCCTATCTTTCCAATTCCGTCGTCCAAAATATCCGGTCGTCCCAACGAATCAAAGTCTACGAGCGAGGCGAAGCCGGCGTCAGCCTCGATGGCTATCGAGTGCCCGTTTTGATCAAGGAACTTCGCGAAGAGGTCGAAAACACATACGAGGCGCTCAACAGCTCGCAGAGCCAAGAATATCTTGCGACTGAGGACGAAGATGATGCTGATGTGATGAGCGCCGAGGACAGGCGATTGATACAGCGGGAGAGACGACTCTCCGTTCCGGCTCAGCCAACTCTTGCACTGACACCGCATCAGTTCGAAATGATTCGATCTTTGGATACGTTGAAATGGAGAAAATACCCCGTATGGATTCACAATCACCGACACAGTCATGCGGCCATTATTGTGCGCATGGACAAGAAGTCATTTGATGAGGGATGGATAGTATTGAGGCATTTTGCTGGGGATGAGTTCTTGATCTAAACCGATTGAAAAAAAAAGAAAAAAAGAAAAAAAGAAAAAAAAAGTCTGACAATATCACAAGTCTTGAAGCTGCTATCTGGGCCTGGTCACAGGCAGACGGCATTAATCATTGTACGTGAAAAGTGTAAGTTAGGCGCAGAGGGGTGTAAATTTGTAGACTAGCTGCCAGTGGTGGTCATTTGGCATACAAATACACGAGCGCATGTCAGCGACCTGGACGATTCTCACCATCTCATCCATCCGAACTGGAAACACGGGCATTCTCCACCGCAGCCGGACGCATGCACGTGGACCAATTCACCTGCCTAATGGTCAGGAACCCAGCTTGCAAAGACGGGCGGCATTGAGAGGGGAGAGGACAGTGACGGGGACGGTGAGTATGGCCTTTGGTGGTCAATGTTTAGATGCGTGATTCCTCTTCCCAGTGTGATTCACTGTTGGATATTGCAGCCTCACATCTTGGGAATTACCCTCTTTCGCGGTTACGTCCTTCTTCGGATTGACATCAGGATCTCTACAATGTCTCTGATTTGAGCCTGAGACCTCGGATAACCCCTGTTATCCTTCGTTCTTTAGAGCTGCCTTTTCCTCACTTTGATAGACTCCGTCGAGTCAGAATGTATCCCAGATTCCACTCCCACATCGCTCCACATTAACCATCGCATTCACGATTCATGATGGAAGTGCGTTTTGTCTTGTGCAACGCGTGATGGAGTTTAGGCTAGCAGGGGTTTAAGGAAACAAGTATAAAGGGGGTCTCGGGCGGGCAACAGAATCGACACGTTACTTGCAACGTTATCGACAGAAGTTAAGACTTGCCTATCAATACAACATAATTTTAAAGAGCGAAATACGATCATGCAGTTCTCACACATCATCGCCGCCGCCGTCATGGCCGTTTCTGCCTCGGCAGTGCAAGATAGGGCGCGATACCTCGGGACTCTCGAGGACGATGCTGACTCTTTTCGCTTCTTTAGAGTCTCTTGGGACGCTGGTTACGACAAAGCCGACCAATTGCTTGCCGAAGTATCCTGCTCCGATGGACAGCACGGTCTCATGCCCAAATATTCAACGCAGGGTTCTTTGCCCAACTTCACCAACATCGGTGGTGCGCCAGCTCATGGTAACAAGACTTCGAGTCTCCCAAGACTGAAGTCTGTGTATTCAATGCTCTTTATGATCTACCTCGTAGCCCGCGTATGCACCACGGTCCTGAACCTCAATTATACTTGATGCTCGAGTTTCTCCGCCGGAGAGAATATCGACCCCACTGCCCTTGTCCAGCATTGGCCTTGCCTTTTTCCACTCCTGCTTCGATAAAGATCTTCCTCGGAGCTATCTCAGACTTGATACCTGATGGGTTTTGCTCTTGAACAGCAGGGGATTCTTCTACTAAAAGCCCGAACGATTCCGGTCCGTACATTTCTGCTGGAGATACCTTTTTCAAAGAAGCCGCGTAGTCAATGTTCAGTGGATCATCCAGTGTTGGCAACAAGAAGAGGATGCAGTCCCAATTCTCAATATAGTCTGCAAACTGTTCGTAATTTAGACCTGGGTTGAAGCCCTCGAGAGGAATCTGCAGAGATCGGGGTTGGAAGAACGCTGTCTCAATCTGGCCCTTGTTGAGCAAGTCGGCCATAAGCTCCAGAAACTGTTCAATCAGGCGACGTTGACCCGTGAACACATAGCATCGTTCATCCTTGTGGTAGCCCATATAATTGCGGGCCCATTCGCGAGATCGTCTTTCGATGACAATATCTGTGTGGCATTTGCAGATACCGACACTGCTGTAATATACATGTATATCGGACGAATGCACAACGTCCAATGCTGGCAGCCTATTAATGACGTGGAGACCAGAGACCCGCTCAGGTATGAGTCGTAATATTCTTTGATATCTTCTTCGTTCGGCCGCTCAAGCTGCTTAAAACCTTTGCGGATGTCTTCGGGTGTCGGGTTTATATATTTCTTGATGCCCGAATAATGCGATGCGTTCTCCATGACTGGAGCGTGGTGGAATGATGCTAATTTGTGTTGAGTGATGAAACGGTGATGGCAAGTTTGGACATGTGTATAAGTTGTGGGAGCAAATGAAGCAAGGAAAGTCTAGAAGAAAGGAAACAGATGGAAAAGAGATGGAAAAATGAAAGCCGAGTACTGTCGCTTTCATCGAGGTGCAGCTTTGGCTCACCCTGTGACTGCCGGCGACTGCCTTGGCCAACTGGCAAGAGCTGGCAGCTGGCAGCTGGCAGCTGGCAGAAAAATGAGCAGTTGCCGGCCACCGTGTGTGAATCGACTCCATCAAGCTGTTCAAGTTTTCCTGAACTCTCCTGCAGAGTGTACGAGCCAAATTCGACACCGTGCACTGGTTTTCAAAGAGACAAAGGTATGACGCCTCAATCATATCTTCCAGGTATGTAGGTACTTCTGACGTCTCTCAAGACAGACTCAAGAACCTCTTTATACTTCAAGAGGTCCGGGGACTCATCTGCCCAGAAATCGAATTGACGAAGAACTTTCCCTATTTTACCCCCACTGGAGGTGTTGTACCAGTCCAGTATTCAGGAGAAGACGGCTCTCCCCATAGAATCCTGGCACCTCCGGGAATCCAAACATCATTCTCGCTCTTCACAAGGGCCAATAGTATGAGAGATGCACACATGATACTCCGAAGATCATACCACAATCCGTGGTGTCTGTGTCCATGAGCGCGAACGTCTATCGTCTTGAGGAGGCAGTCGATTCCGGACGCCAAGAGGGAGCGGAGAGCGTCAAGTTCATCACCACTCAAATTACTGGGACCCACATAGACTGCCGGACTAGGAGCTTGGACGGATGGTGGTGAGAATGGGTTGAGAAGGGTACTGATTCGAGGCTGTTGCCCAGTTGCCGCCGCCGCCATCGAGCAATTGATACGCTCTATCATGTCCAAGTCGGTAACGTGGATGAAGTAGTAGAATATCGGTTGATACAGCCATGTTTGCATTTCGAGAAGTCGATTATCTAATGCCCAGCTCAGTTCTCTTGAGACATGACTACCAGCTCCCTGGGGATTTCCTTGGGGCGCCTCGAATGATGAAGGTGGTTTCATAGTGTTGCATGGCTGGAGGAAGATGTGCTGACCATGAGGATACCTGAGCTTCAAATTCACGAGCCATACGAATGATTGGCTTGATATTCAGCCAGGATGTTCGGTGTTGTCTAAAAAGGTGTTGATAATGCGATTTCCGATGCGACGAAGAGCAATTTCGGTAAGATAATAATACCAACTTTCTTCTTCGTTGCAGAGACGAGCAGCATGTCGTCGCAACTCGGTTTCTTCGTCAACTTGAGGAGGACAGCTGCCATACATGGAGGCAGCTGAAGGGTATACTTGATTCTTCGTGACCACTGGTGACGGCGGGAACGGAAACAGGTCCGGGTATTCTCCCAAGCTGATCTCTGACTGCTGAATCGGCAGTTCCACTCGAAACTCGCACTCCGACTTGAAGCAGGACCAGTAAAGACTTTGCTCAAGACGACGCGATTTGCGGTCAGTCGATGTTAGTCGTTGTGAGGGTGCTCCGAGAACTTCTGTGAAATTACCAGATAGTCCATGGGTCATTTTGAGATACATTTGACAAAATATCGAGGCATGCATGAAGTAGTGCCATGACAACATCGGCCGTAGTGTGTACATGAGATACACTAATCACGATCGCGGTAAGCCTTATGCATTGTGGGTGAAATCAAAGGAGGGAAGCTGACTTACCGCCTGCAAAGAAATGGCACTGTGCCCCCAGCATCGAGTACTTCAACGAGCCCAAACGTCGGCAGGCCAAAGTGAAGCAGGAATCGCCTTGCTGCAACTCCTTGGCGTACAACTTGGCCGATGAGATCGCCGCCATACCACTTGCACCTGCTTCACTGACTGAGGAATACGCAGACGTCGTCGAGGGGCGAACAGATCTATCGAATGGCTTGGCTACCGACCCAAGAGCACAAGCCACCAGTACCAAGCAAGAACGCCCATCCCACCCAACACCCTGTTCTGCACACTTTCTTCCATGTTTTACCAAGGCTTCTACGTCTAGTATTGGGTTCTTAGTGTGCACGTTCTGAAGAAATATATCAATAAGGGACGGATCTGCTCCTCGTCGAGTGGTGTGAGTCCGGACGGCTTCGTGATCAAGTCCTCGTTCGGATTTGACTCTGTACCCCCGGACAGGCTGAACAAAACATTGATGAGGGCATTGGCAGGATACTTGCCATGGAATATCTCCCACTGCAGCACTGAGTCAGCGCTGGCTCTGCGTGGAGGTATTTCAAGAAAGTCTCTTGACGCCTCCACAGATGGCGATCGAAGAAGTGTCTGAGCAGAGTCAATAGCTTTGTCTGCTTCACATCTCTCGGGGTTGGATTGAACTTTTATCGGAACACCTGCAAATCTATCAGCACGAAAATGTTGTCATCCCATACTTTACTCAATCGAGTTGGTAAAACACATACAATTTCGACTGGTAAGCTCTGCTTTGACATGGTCAAATTCCTGCCGCAACTGATCAAAACGGTCCAATATCTTCGCGGTAGCTGTTTCAAGGCTGCAAGGATAATGTGGTCAGCTTCAACAGTATGAGACGTTTCTGCTACCCGAGCATTTACCTAAGTTTCTCATGAGCTTCGCCAACATATTCACAAGGTTGACCACTAATCTGACACAAGCCACAAAAAGGCCTTATCTTGTCACACTTGATCTTGCGCAGACGACAGGGCTGGCAGGCAGCCTGGCGTCGATTTGAGCTCTGATGGCAAGAAGAACTGTTAGTCTGGGAACACGGTAGGTTTAACCCCCCTTCCCCCTCTCTCCCCTCACGCACTGCCTCGCATGAAGAAATTTTCCGGATCGCGGACACCTGCTTGGTTCAACGGGAATTGTCTATTACTTACACCAGATGAATGATGATTGTTTGTACCGCGCCTCTGTCGTTTTGCTAGTGGTTCTCGATCTACCTCACCATCTCCCCTCGTAGCGGATTCTGGGAAGACGGGCTCATTGCCGCGGGGCAATGAGTTACGTTTCGTCACAAAGTCTGAAGGGAGGATGCAGCGAGCTTAATTAAGCAGTCACCTACCTGCATGGTCTGCCAAATGCAGGCAGGTTTGGTTGGCATGAGTCGTGACTCGTGACGATTGGAGCAAGTACTTGGCATTTTGCATTTGGTGGAGCACAGTGGCGCCTTTTGGTTCGGTCAATTGTCCGCCGGCTTCCTCGGGGACTTGGTGTCTGGTCCCCGATCGCCTGTATCTCCATGTATGTATATTTTCCCTATTTTCCCCAGCGTTGCTTTGACCTGTGATTCCCGCGCTCATTCCACCAGCGCGTCATGGGTCTCATCCTATTAATATCAGTTTCTCCAATGACTGTCTCGTCAGCAGACTCTTCCGTGGGACGGGGAGTATCGTGGGTTTATAACCATCAAAATTGTTTGGATTGGTCTGATATTACCCCAGACTTCGCACCTCCATTCCAAGATCTTGAGTTTAAGAGATCGATCTTTCTCTCGCCAGAATGGCGAAGCTCAAAACACATTGGCAAAGTACAATGTTGCGCATAAATTGTATAAACGATCGTTGCTCAACACCGTCTGCCTAGTGGCCGGTATTTCCATCTTCTTCTTTGGTTACGACCAAGGTCTGATGGGCGGCGTAAACACCACACGAAACTATGCTGAATTGATGGGTTTCGGTCACTGGGATGAGGCGCAGCAGATTGTTGTTGTCGACAAGCCTTTGCTGCAAGGAGGCATCGTGAGTCCCCAAATCTCCAATTACGGTCATGCGAACGTCACAGGCACAAGCGACTGACGCACAACAGGTTGCCGTGTATTATCTCCTGGAACGCTCGTAGGTTGTCTTATTGGTGGTTGGCTTGAGACGAATATGGCCGCATCGCGACCATCGGTATGGCCTGTTTGTGGTCTGTTTTTGCTGCTGCTTTGCAATCTGCGGCACAAAATGCGAACTGGATGTTCTGTGGTATGTTTTTTTTGTATTCATATGGCTTGCCAGCTATGTTTTTTCTTCCTTTTCTTTGGCGGGGAGTTGCAGTGTGTTGACAAAAACCAGCACGAGTGTTGAGTGGTATTGGCACCGGTGTTCTGAATGCCATTACGCCGGTCTGGGCTACTGAGACCGCCAGCCACACGTCTCGTGGCCAATTCGTTGCCATTGAATTCACTCTCAATATATTTGGTGTTGTGCTCGCCTACTGGCTTGAATTGTAAGTTTTTTTTTTTTCCCACTGAGATTTCCCAAGTTTGTTGGCTAAATCCAAGACATCCCAGTGGCACATCCAAGTACAAGGACCCCAACTCGTCTTTCATCTGGAGATTCCCTGTTGCTTTCCAGATGGCCCTTCTCATTTTCTTATTCATAGCTATCTGGTTCATGCCGGAATCCCCGCGCTGGCTCGTCAAAGTCGGTCGGGAGGATGAGGCCCGATTCATTCTGCAACGTCTTCGAGGAAGTGAGGGTGGGGATGGCGAGGTGGCTGAGGCTGAATTGCAAGAAATCATCAGCATTCGCAAGTTGGAAGAGAAAACCTCCAACCAGCAGAGCTATTTCCACATGTTCTTCGGCATTGATCCGGCAAACTGCACACGGGACGACGCGTGCAACTTGTAATCTGGCTTCAGATTCTGCAAGAATGGATCGGTATTGCCGGCATTACCATCTATGGGCCTCAGATCTTCACTATAGCTGGAATCAGTGCCGCGGATCGTCTCTGGGTCAGCGGTGTCAACAACATCACATACATGGTAGGTCAGCAGCCCAAGCTTTCTTTCCCAGAACAGTTCACTCCTCGTAATGGTCAACTGATGTCTTTCACAGTTTGCCACGCTCATTTGTGTCTTCACCCTAGATAGGATCGGTCGCCGCTGGACTCTCTACTGGGGCTCCGTCGGCCAGGGCATCTGCATGTTCGTCGCCGGCGGTCTTGCCCGAGCTACCATGAATGCAGACGACAGCCGCAGCCGCTCGCAGATCGGCGGTGCCGCCACATTCTTTGTCTTCCTTTACACGGCCATCTTCGGAGCAACTTGGCTCACGGTGCCATGGCTCTACCCGGCTGAGATCTTTCCTCTCCAAGTTCGTGCCAGAGGCAATGCCTGGGGCGTAGTCGGCTGGTCCATTGGCAATGGGTGGTGTGTGCGTATTTCTTGACCCCTCCTCTCCCTCCCCTTCCCAAGTTTGACATGTTGTTTGTTTCCGCTGGATCGTTGGATCGTGCTCACACTACTCTTGCAGGTGCTCCTCCTCCCAAGCATCTTCGACCGCCTCAACGAGAAAACCCTATATATCTTCGGTGGCGTCAATATCCTCAGCATTTTCATCGTCTGGGCGCTGTATCCCGAATCGAACCAACGCACTCTTGAAGAGATGAACCTCGTGTTTGCCAGCGACAGCATCTGGACGTGGGAGGCGGAGAAGAACTTTGCCCGTCTCAAGGAGGAGAACCCGCAGCTTGTGCAGCGCGGCCGAGGTGGCCGAGGAGTTGTCGATGCGGAAACGGGCGACGTCAAGACGTCTGGTGAGCATGGCAAGTCGAGCTTGTCTCACCTCTGATTTATTTGAATTTTTCAAAGGATGGCAAAGAATTGGAATCGGCCATGGCGATTGTGAGAAGATGTAATTCATGGGCGGCTTCCAGCTTTGTAAACGCACATTGTATGCAGTTGTTGCGTACACTTGCCATGAAGTTCATTTACAGTCATTCTACAAGCCTGGTTGGTTCTCGACGTGACGCTTGGAGACCAATACACAAACGCCTCTATTTGTCAAATAGATTTGGAAAGCCAAAAGAAAATAGTGCATGCATTCTATACGATGTCGTCATGTCATGCATCATCTTCATAGTTCCTGTCCCCGTCCCCGTCCCCGGCCCTAAACACGTACATGTAATCGCGTTTCCTACAAAACTCTCAATGTCTCAAGGCACCTCTATCAAGAAAACAAAGCTATCCCAAAAACGCACGATACCACACGGCCGCTCTCCTCTATGTAAAGATATTATATATACAAGTAATGTACACGCACCCATCCATCTAATCATCGAATTGGCTCATCACTATCAGCATCCGAATGCGAATGCAGATCGAAATCGCCTTCATCATCCGTCAGGTCCACCGCCGACTTGTGCGCCTCATGCTCCATCATCTCCCTGTACGTGCTCCAGCTGAGCGCCACAAAGGCCACGATGATCATGGAGCCGCCAAAGATGGCGGCCCAGCTCAGGGGCTGGCCCGTCAGGAACCAGTCTGCTATGGCGACCATGAAGATGGTCAGGAGGGCGGCGACGGACGACAAGACGGGCGAGGTGAGGGAGATGAGGACGAGAAAGCAGCCGCTGAAGACGGTGTTGGACAAGACAGCCACGAGGATGAGCCAGCAGGTGGAGGCTTCCGGGATCTCGAAACGCTCAATGTTGAGCCAGTGCAGGAAGGGGAGGGGGATCCAGAGAACGGTGAGGGTGAAGAGGCCGATGCACGAGCCGAAAACGTTGGCGAAGATGGTGCCGCGGACGGCGGAGACGCCCTCGGGGGCAGGCATAGCGCTTGTAGAGGACCTCGTAGAGGCCGTATAGGACGGAGCCGACGCCGATGACGAGATTGCCGGCGAAGCGGGAGCCCGGCGGGGTTTTTGGGCCCCGACGCAGCAGAGGTGGCTTCGTCGTTGGGGTGCCGGTGTCGCCGTACGCGACGATCAGGACGCCGAGGATGGCGATGAGGACGGAGAAGGACTTGTCTGCGCGGAGGGGCTCTTTGAGGATCGGCACGGAGAAGGCGTAGGCGAAGAAGGCGCTGCAGTTGTATATGGCAGTGAGGTCCGAGGGCGTCGTGAGACTCACGGCAATGTACCAGCTCAGGCCGGCAACGGTCAGCGCAGAGGTGATGTAGATGGTCATGCGGGCGAGGTACATGACGGGGCGGCCGCGGCGGGCGACGCTCGGGGTGGTGACGTTGATGGTCTGCAGCTCGATCATGGTGACGGTCGAGAGCACGACCTGCAGGTGCTTGCGCCAGAACTGCGGCCACGGCTGGTCTCGCTTCTGGAGGCGCAGCGCGAGCACCATGGCCGGCCAGAGGACGATCCACGACGAGTGGGTAAAGTACATCATGCAGTAGGCCTTGACCAGCCGAGGTTGTGCTGGATGTGGGCGGACACTTCCGTCTGCACGCAAAAGGCCACGAGGGACACGGACAGGAAGAAGCCGGCGAAGAGGTACTTCTTGCGGGCGGATGCCTTGGCGGCTTCCATGGCAGCGGCGGGATTGCGCGAGTGCATCGTCGACTGCCGGCTGAAAGAGGAGGTGGGGTGCTGCACCGTCATGGGCGGATGGAGGCCTGCTGGGGCTTCTGTCACCGGGGTCGTGAGTCTTGACGACGATGATGGTGATGATGGGCCCGAGTGTGAGGATTGTTTCGAGTCGCGGCCAGCGTCGCCATCGGCGTGGGCTTCCGGGTTGGATTTGGGGAGGAGCGGGACGGCGGAGCGGCTGCTGCGATGGAACGTTGGCCGGCGGGCGTTGTCCATGGCAGTTTTGGGGGTGGGGGGAGGGGGAGGGAAGGGATGCCAAGTTTCTTTGTCTCCTTGTTGTTTATATTGAGGAGTTGTGGAGGAAATGAATGTCTTGTTGGCGTTGGCGCAGGCGTCGTCCTCTTGTGGTGTCGTCGGGAGAGAGAGAGGGAGAGGGAGAGGGAGAGGTAGTCCTGGCCATAGGGGAGGGGTATTATCGTATGCTATTATCGTATGCGAGCCGAGCTGTCGAGAGTACGGGTGTATTTTTTTAGGGTCAAGAAGAGCAAAAGAAGTTGGGGCGCTTGGATGGAAACACGGCGTCGACGGGAGTGTATACGTTGCAAACCGTCAGGAATGCAAGTGTCTCTTGGGATGATTGTAGAATTCTAGGTGTCGGCCATTGATGAATTGATGACTTGAGGACGGTTGGACCTGGTGACGAGAATGCAGACAGACGATGGATGGAACGGGGCAAGATGGCGTCTTAGGCCATGACGGGCCGAGGCTGAGGGATTTGTTGGGTGGTTGTGGTGGTGGTGATGGTGGTGGTGGTTGTTGTTTGAATGAATGAAGCGAGCTGGAGCGAGAGGCCAGCTGTCAGTCAGGTCTGTCAGGTCCGTCAGGGCCGTCGGGGTCCGTCAGGAAGACGTCTGTGGAGTCGACGCCCCAGCGCTCGCTTGTCACACATACCATATATGTATTAATTAGCCTACTAGTCTGGTGAGTGGGTTAGTTCTCAAGGTACAATAATAGGACTACATAGAGCAGAGCACCAGATGAGAGCGGGCCGCTCCCAACAAACGTCCAGTGGTCTGTTCCGTCTACGGAGTACGGAGTAATAGTGCTGCCAGATATTATCAACGATGAGATTCATCCATCCATCCATCCATCCATCCATCCATCCATCCATCCATCCATCCATCCATCCATCCATCCTAGGTCCATGCTATCCCATCCCATCCCATCCTATCCCTCGGTCCATCTATCGGACGAAACCCCTATTTCGCGCCTGGCCCAAAAAGCGCCTCTCGCGCATCATACCCGTACTCCAGATCGCCGTGCCAGTAATTCGCAGAGTCCGCCTTGCACACCTGCCACGCCTCATCCAGCACCTTGACAACATCGTCCGGCAGCGGGCCCTTCTCCAGGTTGTCCAGGTTGTCGCCCAGCTGCTCGACGCTCGACACGCCGATCAAGATGCCGTCGTTGCCCCTGTTGCCCCTGTTGACGTTGAGCCTGGAGTGGTGCACCATCCACCGCAGCGCCGTCTCAATCATGGTCAGGCCGTGCCTGTCCACGGCCCCCTCGACCAGCTGCATGGCCTTGAAGGTGCTCTCGCGGAAGTAGCGCTGGCGATAGTTGGCGCCCTGGGCGGAGCTCACGTCCGAGAAGCGTCCGCTCTCGGGCACCATGTCCTTGGACCTGATCTTGCCCGAGAAGAGACCCCCGCGATGGGGTTGTAGACGACCACGTCGAGCCCGTAGCGGCGGCACGCCGGCAGGAGCTCCGGCTCGATGTTGCGCGTGATGCAGTTGTACATGCCCTGGTAGATGCTGGGCCGCACCCAGTTGTTGTACTTGCACGTCATCATGACCTCTGCTACCTCGTAGGCCGTGAAGTTGCTGATGCCGAGGTTGACGAACTTGCCTGCCTTGTGGAGCTTGTCCATGGCCTCGAGCGTCTCTTGGAAGGGGTTCCGCGGTCCGGTCGGTGCAGGTAGAGGATCTGTAGTATGTGGGAAAGCCAAGCAATGAGCATTGTGAACTTGATATATATATATATATAAAGAAAATGAAAGAAAATGGCAAAGGACCAGGGGGAGGGGGAGAGGCATGGCTTACGTCCACGCAGTCGGTGCCCAGCTCCTTGAGACTCGTCTCGACCGACTCAATGACCTTCTGGGCGGCATTGTCGCCATGCGCAGCCGGGTACTGCACCTTGTGGCCAGCGTGAGTCCCTCTCGCGCCACTTGGTCTCCCTCGTGAAGGCCTCCTGGTTCTTGCCCACGTAGACGCGGGCCGTGTCTACTTCGTTGTAGCCCTGGACTGGAACAGGTCGAGCGCCTTGTTGAACGTGTCCAGGCTGGTGATTCGAGCGCCATCCTCTGCCTTTGGCCCAAACGTCATCAGGCCGAGGATGATGCGCGGCTTGGTGTTTTGCGCAATGAGGGGCATCTTGACGGCGTGGATGGGAGAACAGAAAGGGTACTTGAATTCAGGCAAGGGTTGGTTCTCTTCGTTTTCTCGATGGAAAGGGTTCGTTATCTTCACAGACTCGATGGTCGTTGCGAGGGTGGTGGATTTTGTTTGGACTTTTTTTCTTTTTTTTTCCCCCCAAGTCCATGATGCTGACCACAGACACAAGGGCGCGTCTTGTCCTTTGACACTAATGAATGAATGACGAAGCGAGGCGGGGTCGACTTTGCAAAGTCTCACCCCCGCCCGCTACCCGAGCTGTAGAAAGGGGCGTTTGGAGATGCCAGCCATGATTAATTATCCTGGTAGTCTTTTATTCATTTGCCATTTACTCGATGGAAGGCATGTCCCATCCAAGAAAGCTCTCTTGCAACAAGAACGTTTATTCTTGGGCAGATTGCAATTACAATCACCCCTGGGCACGAGTTCTCCATCCTTTGCAGCGTCTGATGCCTGATGGCAAATGCGTCGTTCGATAAATCGGGAAAAGTAGGGTTTTTTCGGACCCCGCTCGCCCAGAAGTCGACTGACTGCTACGGCGCCGCACCGGCCGGACCCGAATGGTGGCACCACCCACAACTTACAAAGTGACGACGACACCGATCGATCCTTCCTTGCCTTGGGTGTTTCTGGATTCAGTTCGCCGGACCATTCATTATACACATGTACTTTGCCTGCTCGGACACAGAATATACCGTAATTGTCTATTGAAATAACTTGACTCGGGAAAATGGCCATGCCAGATGGTCCCAAAAAACCCCCAATTTTCTGCAATTCCCTGTCCTCAACCTCCCGAGACCAGCCCTCCAGCATTGGTCCGCTCCAAAACGTGGTGTGATATTCAACACCAACAGCTTCGATATCTGCCCACCCAGACGCGCCCGCGGAGTGCATCCAGGAAAATTTCTTCCTATTCCCGTACCACATATCACCCAACTCACATAAATGTGCCGCAATGACCGACTATAAAGGCAACAAGGCTGCAGCGCCGTGTGCCGTCCTTCCCAATACCACCCATCAACAAACATTATCATCTCGTCTCATCTCTCATCATATGTACACATCTCCAATCCACTCCACTTAAAACCACCTCTCATACCCCAATTGCTTGACTCTCTTTCAAAAAAAAAAAAGATAAAATGAACTCTGCCGTCACTGCGCCACGAGGAGGTCCTTCTCCTTCTCGCCGCCGCCCGATCTGCCGCCCGGGCTATCGAGTCGCATCCCTTCCAGAGACGCTCTTTTCGCGGACATGTGCAAAGGCAGATTGGCTAGGGAGGGGAAGCGCGTAGGCAAGCAGGCTGCGTTGTAAGTTGTGTTGTGCGGAATGCTTGGTCGTTGTTTGACTAATGTTGATAGGTTCATCCCTGGAATTACCGTCTTGCTTGGATGGCCATACATGGCTAAGACGGTCATTGATGGACATGTGTAAAAAAGAATTATTTCGACGCTTTTTGTTTCGGCATATTACCGGCACACTGATGTTGCTTGCTCCGTGGGAGGAACTGCAGAGTCGAGACACTTTGATCTGGGGCTGTGTGAGCGTAAAATCTAGAAGCATTATTGTAAATATTCTCTTCATCTTTACTTGGTGTTAGGGGCTGCAGATTTGATCAAGAGAGGAAAGTTTTTAAATGAGTCGTACTCTCTGAGGGATTATGTTTATGCACAGCAGTGTTGGCAATTAGTGTTGCTTAAATGCACCGACAAAGAAGAAAAGCACCGAAATCGGGGTGTTGTTTGACATCCCATGACACCCTGCCAGAAAGAAGAGATAATTCAAACCTCCTCGTTAGACATGCGTTGAGCCACCCCCACACGCAAACTAGAGTGGGTATTGTTTGTCGTTCCTGTGCTGAAAATTGAATGCATCTCGTCCTCGTCCTTGACAATATGCTCGTCGCTGGCCTCGTCAAACGTCGTCCATCCCATTCCCCTCCGTATCCTCTCCTGCTTGGCTTTCCTCTCCATGATGGATAGCCTATGGCCTCCTGCTGGTGGCGGCCCTGGTGCCGCATCGTCTCGCTCACCCCTGGTTTGGAGCTGTTTCTAGACTTCAACCCGCTCAGTCGGCTCACTATGCGGGCGATGAACGGTCCAAGGATGGGCACATTGACGGCAATTATGCCGATGAACTAGCCCATCTTTGTTAGTGTCGGGCAAATTGTTGAGGCAGCATGTGCGAAAATCTCTTCTTTCCTCTGTTTTGGCGATTCGTTACTTACTGTCTCTCGGGCAGACCAAATGGTCCTAAGGTTGACGGAGTGAACGTCGCGTAGACTCAGGATACACCGCAGCAGAGTGGCGACAATCATGCAGACACCTGTGCATAGCCAGAGACCACAAAGGAATTTCCTGCAATCAAGTCATCATGTTGGTCTCTCTCCTGGGGTTTTCCATCTGCCACAGACAAGGTAGAACTCACTTTGGCCACGACATGCGCACCTTCCAGAGTAACGGGATTGGAATGCACGCAATTAATATGTCCGTGCTATTTTACGACAGACATTAGCTACACCAAGCCCTGTCGTGGATGTTGCATGGTACGACCGCGCGCCCTCACCTGACATTTGTCACAGTAACGACGTAAAAGTTTGGCACGTAGACGGCACACGCTTCTGTGAGCAGTCAGCCTCGTCATCATGTATGCCCTGTCGTCATTTCTTCGCCTCGCTGGCTTCATACCTCCAGGATACGGATATACCTGCCATTTCCTATGCAAAGGCGTACAATGCGTGAATGTCGCCAGGATGGCGGCAACATAAGTGATTCCACAGAGTATGGCGCAAATCTTGACCAAATTCCTCTGTTTTAGATCCAGGCTAGGGAACCATATTAGTCCTCGTTGATTTTCTATACTCCCTTCACCATGTCTTAAGTGCAGGGGAACGAATACTCACGTAAGTCGGCCGTAGAGAAATAGCATGCACGCCTTCAATGACCATATCAGGCTGATGTAGACGCACCATGCTGCAAAGAGAAACTTGCTTCCCGCGATTATCGGGGTTTTTTGTTCGTCGGTTAGCGTGAGGGCGATTTCATCCGTCATGTTTGCGATAGTGCCGAGTTTTGCTGACGGAGTTCACCATGTTAGATAGCTTTCGGACGAACACTGACTCGACCGACTCGACTTACTACTAAAGTAGAGCATACACATTTCTGCCTGAAAATCATGACGATTTCAGTATGAAACCATGAAGGAGTTGCTCTTGATTGTCACAAACCGTCCATAGAACCGCCGCCGCGACAGAAAAGTAGTCATCTCCATCCCATCTCCGACCTACTACTCGACATCGGCAACACAGCCGACAGAAGATGATCAGTAGTCCTATCCCGAATTCCGTCCAAGCTTCCCTGAGGAATGGGTTTTGAGCATGGTCGATTTAGTCTCGCTCGCCGTGGCTATCTCGTCGCAAGTAGTCCGCTAGACGCTTCCTTTCACATTGAAGCCTTCTAGTGTGAAGACTCATTCCAACAAAGGGTATTCGCAACTAAACAAAAACAAGGAAGCATTTCGAAAAACTGGCCTCCCTGCACATGTTACTCGTGTGGGCTCCCAGGGCCAGGAGCATTTTGAAATGGTCACTAGTTGGATAAAATAATCCCGCCGTCGTCTGTGCATATCGACAGTCGCAGAACGCTTGGGCCAAACCAATGTCACTTTTTCTTTCTCCGCATCGAACGAGACCTCTTTCTTTTTTTTTTTTTTCGAAACGCTCTTTGTCATTGGTCGATAACAAGAGCCAGGGAACGAAATACTAATCGCAATTTGTTGGTGGGCTGTACGTATTTGCCCGCGGAACCGCACACCCGGCCGGAAACCCCTGTGACTAACAGCATTGGCCTTGTCGTGTATTGTCGGTGGCAGACCAGGGCTGGGTCCATGCCTCAGCCTATCCCTGTGCTGTTGGTCTATTCCATGTTTTGAAAAGCAAAGGGGCAGTGCTCTCCACATAGGGGCTGCTTTAAGATCACACAAAATCCCATGTTGCGTCTGTGAGACGGTTGCTTCAAGATATGCTGGACCTGACTGTAAGACTAATTGGTATTTACAGGGCTCACAATGCGTGTCAGGTCAAGGCTGTGATGTGATGTGATGCGATGTGATGCGATGCTGTTCAGCTCAGCATGCTCTGAAAAGTGTGGGAAGATCTCATTTTGGTCTCGTGGCAAACATACGGTACTCATTCTTCTGTCAACAATTGCTACAGCTCAACGGCGCGCGTCGTCGCTCAAGGATCGATAATTGGCCCATCTGTGAGCCCTAAAATACGCCCCAATCAAGTAAGTACCTGGATCCTGGTGGTCGTAATTGAGCCTAATTGTGGGAAATTCGTCGTCGTTGATGAACGATGGCCCGGTCGTGTCAGGGTGGCCCGCAGGAACGAGAAGACACGTGCACGGTGTCTGGCAGAGCAGCAAGATTAGTAGCAAACTTTGGGCTTCTCAAGAAGTATCATCAGTCAATGGATTCTCGGCGTGCTGAGCGAGGTGTTTGCAAAACAATAGATTGTTTAATCGAGTTCGAGGATACGCTGCTCCACAAGATGTGTAGGAACTTGGGAAGACTGTTCATCGGAATAAAGCGGTGTCAGTTCTGACAGTCGTCCACAAAACTGGAAGAATGGCACGTCTTTCTTCGAATTGATGAGCAACTTCCTTCATATGCACGGGCACTCGATTCCAAAGTTCTGGTGAACGATTTGGCGCATGAACGGCGGGTTGCCACCCACTCCTGCTTCCACGCGTGACAGCAGTCACAGCACAGGCTCGTTGATTGTAGGTGACTCAATTTCCTTCCATCATCATCATTTCGTAACCAGTCGTCATTCAGTTCAGGAATAACGCTTGTCAGTGACATGTCTGTTGACATGTCTGCTCCCGGACTAGGCTTAACCGTTCTCCCCTACTCGCTGATATAAGCTCTGAACAAGAACAGGCGCTACTTGGGAGTCATTCTTTTGACGTTGCACAAATGCGGGAGCGTTCTGTGTTGCATCTGCAAGGGTGACGAAAGAAGGTGTCAGCCAAACCAGACTTGGTGAACATCCTGCCCGGCTTCAAACACATTCACTTGTCTGATTTCCTCTCGTTATGTTGTAGTTCCAGTCAGTCCTGGGAACCACCACGCCTCTTTACACCACGAATCTCTTCACAGCTGTATTCCAGCTGCGGCAGCAATCGTTGCTGCATGCGTGCTTAAAAGAATGCTGGTCAGTGGTGAGGCTGAAAGGGAAACTGGACCAGGGTGAGAGAGTGCAAGGCGCCATAAGTGCGGCTCCAGCAGAAGCCGTGCGACATCGCTTTCGCTCCTTCATGTTGCTTTAAATGAGAAGATTTCATGCGACGGTGAAGCGGTTAGCCGATGACTGATGAAGTTATGATCATTCCGTAGTTGACATGCATCAGCGACGCAGGAATGCAAAAGCCGTACTCCCATCTTGAAGAAGAGTCGGTGATTTTTCAATGGTGGTGAAATTTTGATCTTTGACTCCCTTTGATAGAAGTAGTAGCTGTTGTATGAGAAAAGTTTGTTCGGTTTGGTTTCGAACAGTCGCCGCCTTCAGTTGTAGAATAAAGTGGCATGTCACGTGCTCCCGTGTTGTCGCGTTGTCGTGTTGCCTTGGAGTGGCGTCACGGTTGCTCCAGCGCGTTAATTATTACCACACGTCTTATTTCGGAAACATGGGTTGATTAAAATGAGAAATGAAAATGAACACCAAGTCATTGAAATTCTTGATGATGACTGCACCGCGTCTGAAGATGACGGTCGCCCTCCAAAAGGATCTGCCTCGGATTTGAAGAAGCGAAAAGTTGATATCGACAGTGTCTCGAGAAGGTCCACTGGACCGACGACTCAGACGAGTTGCCTATGAGACCCAAGAAGAGAAGGGCGAAACGAAAACCAGCGACAGCAAAGGACAAGAAGATAAAGGGCAGCAATGATGCCGGCACACAAGATGGGATCGATCTGGGAGACCTTCCGGATTACCTGCAAGAGAGACGCCGAGGCTTTGATGCGGACAAGAAGCGCCTTCACGAGGCGGCTCTCATGCTTCCACCTGACTATACTGGAATAGAGTTTGATGAGTCACGAGGACTAGATGAACTAAGGGAAAGGCCCGAGTTCGACATCAGCAGCGGCATCAAACCATCCAGGCCATACGAGGACATTGAATTACCCCAGTCAGCTGGGTTGATTCCGGCATCCATTGCTCAGTATTTGCGCGATTACCAGGTTGCGGGAGTCAAATTCCTTCATCGCAAGTTCGTTTACCAAGAGGGTGGCATCCTCGGCGATGATATGGGCCTCGGCAAGACGGTTCAAGTCGCGGCCTTTTTGACCGCTGCGTTCGGGAAGACAGGAGATGAGCGAGACGACAAGCGGATGAGAGAAGTCAGGTTCTGCCCCGGTCGGTGGTATCCAAGGGTTCTGATCATCTGCCCAGGCTCTCTTATTATGAATTGGAGAAACGAGTTGACCAGGTGGGGATGGTGGCATATCGACATCTACCACGGCGCGAATAAGGATGACACTCTGGGGACTGCACGGGCAGGTCTCTTGGAGATAATGATCACGACTTATGACACTTACAAGAACAATCGCAGCGGCATCAACATGGTGGCATGGGATGCGGTCGTTGCAGACGAGTGCCACAGGCTCAAGGGCAGTTATTCTGAGACCACGAAAGCGCTGAGACAAGTAAACGCTCTCTGTCGTATTGGACTGACTGGAACCGCGATTCAGAATAAATACGAAGAGCTATGGACATTACTTGACTGGACTAATCCAGGGCATTTTGGCACCAGATCCGAATGGATGCAAACAATTAGCAGGCCGTTGGCCGTTGGACAATCCCACGACGCTACTGTGGCTCAACTGAGCCTGGCCAGAAAACGGCACAGAGGCTCGTTCAAAACCTTCTGCCGCGCTATTTCCTCCGGCGAATGAAGACCTTGATCGCTGATCAGCTGCCTAAAAAGACAGACCGGGTGGTTTTTGCCCTTTATCGGATTTGCAGCGCGAGGCTTACAAGACCTTCATCGGTAGTGAGCAAGTTCAGCTTCTTCTTGACCGTTCAGAAATGTGCAAGCATAGCAGAAAGCAAGGCTGGTGCTGTCGAAAACACTTCCCGATGGAACCCCGTGGGCTGCGATTGTTTTCCCTAGCATGATAGTATTGCAGAAACTTGCCAATCATCTTGCCCTGCTCACACCGTCTACGACAGACATTGACGAGAAACATGAGAAAGAGCTACGCACATTGAAGACCTGCATGCCAGACAGGTGGAAGCCCATGTATGAACAAAGAGACCAGATCGGAAACCTGGTTAACCCAGAGTTCTGTGGGAAATGGAAAGTCCTGAAAAATTGCTAAGGTTCTGGCATCAAAACGGCGATAAAGTGCTTGTATTCTCACACAGTGTTCGACTACTGCGCATCTTGCAGCACCTATTCACTAACACGAGTTATAACGTTAGCTATCTCGATGGGTCACTTACGTATGAGGAAAGGCAAGATGTCGTCGATACCTTCAACACAGACGCCACACAATTTGTATTCCTGCTTTCGACCAAGGCCGGCGGTATTGGTCTGAATATCACATCTGCTAATAAAGTGGTCATCGTTGACCCGCATTGGAACCCTTCGTACGATTTGCAAGCTCAGGATCGAGCATATCGAATTGGACAGACTCGTGATGTAGAGGTTTTTCGACTCATCTCTTCGGGGACGGTGGAGGAAATTGTGTACGCGCGACAAATTTACAAACAACAACAGGCAAACATTGGCTACACCGCCTCTTCTGAGCGCCGCTACTTCAAAGGTGTCCAGCAGGATGAAGACAGAAAAGGAGAGATATTTGGTTTGTCCAATATCTTCGCGTACCACAGCGACAGTAACTTTGGGCTATTGCGTGGTATCGTAAACAAGACAAATATTGCAGAGGCCAAAGCTGGTGTGCACCTGGCAGATGTAGACCTTGAGAAAGCGATCGAGGACGAGGAGTCGCAGGGCGTTGCCAAAAAGGAAGAGGCTGATGCTGAAGATGGCGGCATGAGTCAATTGGCCAATCTATTAACAGCCGAGAACCAGCAACAGCTCCTCGCGTCCAAGCGGACAGGCGCCCCCAAGAGCGATGCCATCCAAGCTATATTGACTTCAGCTGGCGTCGAATATACACACGATAACTCGGAAGTTATTGGGGCTTCCAAAATAGAGGAACAGCTATCGCGCCAAGCAGCAAATAGACTATATGCGCATGGAGATGCAGAAGGACAGAACGCGCTGTTTGCCGACAGCCAAGACGAGGACGATGATGGCACTGTGCTTCATAGTACGTATCGTCCACCGCAGGACGTTTGCCTTCGGCAGTTCTGCTCCATGGCACGCGAATTCGGATTTGTCAATGCCACTGAGTTTGCTCTGGTAGTGGAGAGTTGGTCACGCGAGGCGAGGCGGAACTGCCTAGACACGTTTTATCGACGACGAGAAGCGGCGTTGGAGGAAGCTCGCAGCGTAAAGATGAAGCAAATAGCAGAGACCGCCGCAGAAGCCGCAGCTGAAAAGAAGGACGAAGTGGCGGACGTCAAGAACGAGCCTCGTAGCTCGTCACGGATAAAGTCTGAGGATTTGGATCAAAAAAGGTGAAAACAGAAGGGCTCAGGTACGAAGACGTCAAAAATAAAGAGAACAGTGGCGATGATAAGGCCACCACCACAACCATCAAGAACGATGACGGCAACGACAATAGTGTGAAGCACGAGTTCGGCTACAAGCACGAATCAAACTCGCCAAGTTGTGACTCGAAGCCCCTGAAGGGCGCTGGTGGCTCAAAGAGAAGCTCGATATTCATCTCAGACGATGATGATGACGAGCTTTAGGCGGTTAAGGAATGGCGTTCAATTTATTGTATTTATTTATTTTGCTCCCTTGTAAACAGGATACCCTGCGAATAGTAACAGACATGGGCACAGCATACGAGGACGTTGCAATGATTCATTAGTCCCTCCTCATTTATCGAATCGACGAATTCAAATCCAACTATGCCAACGTCATACGAATGAATAAACGCGTCCAAGTATCAGTGGAATTTGACTTGATCTAAACAATTGAACAACCATTCATCAACATCAAACAGCGTTGCCATGCCCAGAACAGTGCAATATTCAAGTCAGCCATGAGTCCATACCTGCAAAAAAAAAAAACGCCCCCACACAAAAATACAAAAATGCTATTTCTGATTCCCAAGCCTCAATATGTAATCATCCCATCATCCTCAATGATTTTCTCAAACCCCATCTACAGCAACTCAAAATCATCCAACTGATCCCTATACTTCATGATATTCCTCTTAATCTTACTACCAACCGACCAAGTGACAAAGTCCTCCGTCGACCTCGTCACCAAGTACGCCGGGTCCGTGACCGCCTCAACCCCCACGCGCACATGGCCCTGCTCAATCATCTTGGTAGCCGCCTGCACCGTCTCCGCCATGCGCAGCCGCGTCATCACGACGGGGAGTCGTCTTCGCGCAAAGGCGCTCACCGTCGCGCCCTTCTCCACGGCGGATAATTTGGATTTGCTCGACAGGATTCCCATGTCGTAGAGCTTGTTGAGGAGGAGCTCTTCGTGTTTTCGGCGGACGGCGTTGTCGGGAGGGAGGAGGAGAGACGATGTGCTAGTTGGCGTAGGGACTGGGTGGGGGAGAAGAGGTCAGTACTCATGATGCTGCGGCACGCTCGTTCGTTTCGGGATGGGAAGTTGGACGTACGCCGCAGATTCGGTTGTACTTATGGTAATCTTCTGGCTTCTGGATCATGTACCGCCGGATGACGGCCTTGTCGCGATGGTCATTGTCGGACTTGTAGCTGATGAAGTCGGTTTTGCGGAGCAGCTTTTGCTCGTGGAACTTGAGCTTGCGCACCATGATGGCGGGTTGTGAGGTTTTTCCAAGGTGGTGGCCACTTTACGGGTCTGGATTATATGATTCTCGCTCGTTCATCGCAAGATTCGGCCAAGGAAGTCAAGACTGATGAAGGCTGGAAAGGCTAAGACGCCGATAATATCAAAAGTCCTGATTCCTGGGCAGAGAAAAAGTTAAAGTGGGGTCGGTCCCCGTGTTGCGGCATTCCAATGACCAACCAAAATCCACCCTTTCCTTTTCTTCCAAGATCTGGTGATTCTCCGTTGCAATCGCTTCACGCCTCGCCAGCAAGCAAGCAGCCTACCATGCCTCCACGGCTCTTTCACAGCGCCCTACGCGCGCCATCATCATCGGCATCGGTATCGGCATCGGCATCATCATCAGCATCCTCCCTCTTCGCCCGCGCCATCTCCTCCACTCCGGCCGTCGCAGCTCCTCCTCGCGAACCCCTCATCCGAACACGCGCGCAGCAGCTCCCTCGAATCCCTCCAGCAGCAGCAGCAATCTCCTGTCCATCAGCAATGACAGATACAAGCATGCCCCCTATTCCCGGCCCGTAGGTCGTCCCGGCGAAGCAGCCAGCAACATGCTCGACCGCATCGCGAGCACGCAGCATCGGAGCAAGCTCGAATCCGTGGAGGCCCTGCGCAACGCCAAGAACTCGTCCGACTACCTGCGACAGATGCCTCGTCGATGGGACGCCGGCGACGTGTACTCGCCGCATGATCTTAGTCCGGTTGAGATGCAGAAGTGGAGGAAGAGATCGCTGAGGAAGAATGATGTGGTTGATGCTTTGGGCATTCGACCTCTGGATATGTACAAGGTACGAAGAGGATTTACCATTTATTTCACTGATGAGAAAGCTCGATGATGATCTGAATGCTGATGATTGGGGTGGCGTGAGCAACAGAACTTTTCCTTGGTGCAGGAATTCACGACTTCGTCAGGCCAGATTATTCACTCGGCTGGCACGAGCTTGCGACCTGTTAACCAGCGCAAAATTGCAAAGATGATTCGAAGAGTGCAGGGCATGGGCATCTACCCCACTATCCACGATCATCCTGAAATGATTCGAGATAATTTCTTTCCTGATGGGAGCTGAGCTGTGAGTTTGCTGGGGATCAAATGGGGAAGCAGATTATGGGTATAAATCGCGAAGGCGAGGGGGCGTTTCCATGCCTCATTTCTTATCATGTAGCCGCTATATGTACAACAGCCTAAAGCTTCGTTTTTTTTTTTAGAAAAAAATGTATAAATACAAATGCCCCCAAATCTATCACTTCTGGTCCGCTCTTTCGTACACTTGATCATGTCTTCATGACCCGCTTGATTTTGATCTGACACAGCCCAAATTCATTGAGCCGCCTGCCTACTTTGTCGAGCTCGGCCCATGCTGCTCGGTACTTCTTCTTCACCCAGTCGCGGTAATTCGCTTGCAGTTCTTGTCCGGGAGTGCATTGTGTGCAATGGCTAATCTGGAGAACGCATTAGCATTGTTTTGTGCTATTGTCATTGAGACAGAGTTGGGGATGCCAACAACTTACGTCGTGGGATCTGGCCCGATCCCACAAGGGATGCCATATTCATGATTAACCCTCGGACCTCTTTCTCATTACCATGACCAGCAATGGCTCCCACGTAGGCATTGTACACGGCAGGAGGCACCTCCAAGTCCATTCTCTCGATTCTCTCCCAGATTTCTCGGGCTTGCTTGTCGCCGCCGGATCTCTTCTCCAATGCCCAGAATACAGCTTCTAAACTGGCATAAGATGGCCTTCGGCAGACCGAGTGATCTCATTCCAGAAGTCAAGAGCTGTGATGGGCTTGTCGCAAGCGGTGTATGCCAACATCAGACCATTGTAAAGCTTCGTGTTTGGTTGGATCGTGGTGTCCATTTTTAGCATGTTGTGTATCATGGCAAGTCCCTCAGGATCGGGATTCTGCGCCACTCCCTCCAGGTACTGAATATATGTCTCCATTGTGGGATGATAGGATTTGTTACGGTGTTGCCGCATGTGCCCGAATACATGAGAAGCCATATCGGGTCGCTTTCGGTTGAAAAAGCCTTCATTAGCTTCATCCGACGCTCAAAACTTGTGTCCTGGAAGAATTGTTGCAGAAGCTGGTATGCTCCCCACGCACGGGATGTGCCTGTTCCTGCGTCGAGGCAAAATTCGACAAATGCGTTTTGCACCACTTCGCGCTGCTGCTCGCTGTAGTGAAATGAATGAATGGACAGAAGATCCATCACGTCAAAGGTTTGGTCGTTTTCTAAAAACTTCACGCAAAGAGCGCCTACTGTTTCCGGTTCCAGGAGTATTTGCTCCTCCTCAACGGCCTCGAGGAGCGCAAGAATAAGCTTGAAGTCGGGGGACTTGCTCTGACAGTAGAGTCAAGAACCTGTTCGACAACCGGCAAAACTCGCCAAAAAGATCAGAGCCCGATTCATTATTCCAAGGTTCATAGTGTCTGACTTGTTCGAAGGCTCGTTTCGCGCCCTCAACATCTCTAGTTTCGAGCCGCAGCTGGAGCAGAATGAGGAACGTTTCACCGTTAGGGGCAATACCCTTCTCGATGCCGAGCGCGAGGATATCCTCGGCCATTTCGGAGTCTTGTGTCTCGAGTGCCACCGTTAACAACCCGTTTATTGTGCTGACGTTTGGGCTGATGGGTCCGTTGCGATCAACCATGTGTGACATCATGGCATCTACCTCGGCCAGACTTTTCCTGAGGAGTGAAATCGACTGTAGAATTACATCCCAGTGTTTTCGTTTCGGTTGTGACTGGCCCAATTCGAGAAGGAGATGCACTGCCCACTCCTGAAGACCGTTGCGTCGGCAAATGATGCGACAGTCCGGTAGACTTGCGCCTGAGGATATTCTTGATTGATCGGCCGGCTGAACCAATGCTGAGTCTCGGCCACGCGATCCTTGTTCGCGAAGTAGTCAACCATGACAAGTTGAATGCCAGCATCGTACGGAACCCCATGTTCCATTGCATGGGCGACTAACGCAACAAGCTCCTTTTCCTTGTCTTCTGGCAAGTCCCCGGGCGACTGACTCCAACAAACGGTCATCCTGTGACAAATAAGAAAAGTAGGCGGGATTTTGCCATTCGACTGCAGCATGTGCATTGCCTCTTCCGACGCCCCAAACTCGCACAGCATCTTAACGAGGTAGCTCCATTGCAGCTCAGGGTCCCTCGCTTTTCCCGAGTAATTGCCCGACGAGCACACCAAATGTAAGGCTTTTGCAAAGTCCAGATGGTTCTTCGTTCTTTCTTGTGGTTTGATATTTAGGAGGACTTGCCGTGCAATTGATAAGTCGACCGCACACAACGATTTGACATGCTGATCTTCTCGGGGACTTGATGACAGATACTCCAGCAGTCGACGACATTGAAGAGCCTGAGTACTGTTCAGCGGTATCCTCCTCTTCAGCTTGGACTGCATAAGCTTCCTCCAAGCATCCAACAACTCTTTTCTTGGGGCGCTCGCAAATTGTCGAGCATGCGACTCCTCCAAACCATGACTTGCATCCATCCGGGCTCGTATTCAGGTTGTCTGATCTCTCGCGGTGGCTTTTGAAATAAGACGTTGAGAAAGGTCCGTTCGAAATTCCGTCGCACAGCCGGCCGTGCGATTGGCCGTCGCCGGACGATGCTCGTGTAGGAAAGACATCCTGGCGCAGAAGTAGCCTGGTAGATAAGGAGCCGACGACCATGGCGGGTCAAATTCGCCCTCATGGTTGTTTCAATTTATGAATTGATGACGCTAGTACATGTCAGCAGTAGATTGAAAATCATCGCAGCAATTTGACTCACTGAATCATCCTCAGAATTCGCAGAATCCCCTTCGTGCGATTGCTGATGAAGCAATATGAAGCTATGTTCACCAAGCTACTGATAATTAATATGGGTCTACCACGGAGTATTCGTTCGCCGCGAGGACTTTCTTGACTACCCTAAACCTCACGCAAATTATCACAAAAGAATTATCAATCAGACTATTTACCAGGAAAAGACATAGTATCGCAATGATTGAGCAGGTAGACAATATACGCTATTGTATAATCTTTCGCGGGACGGTCTGTTGGCACACGCAAAGTGTCATATCATGCGACACATTTTCTGCCCCATGGCAGTCACGTGACTGCATGTTCCGGGAAAACACCATTCGAAGATAGCGATCACAAGCAACCCTTCCAAGAGCCAGCTTCGACAGCTCTGGAACTCCAGCGACCCAATCACCATGTCATCGACATTGGTCAAAGAGGCTTCGGCCCAGGCTGCCGAGACCAAGCCATCCGAGGCTATTCACCCAGTCGCAATCATCGACAGCCCTCGCGAAAAGCGTCGCGCTCGTCCGCCCTATCCTCCTCGCCGGACTTCTCGCTCTCCGATTCAACGCCTCGTCGCAGACCCCGTGTCGACCCTTCGAACAGCCCTCCCGGTGTCGCCATCATTCAGTTCGCCTACGCAGTCCTGTGTCTGCCCGTCGTGGGGTCTCAAGCTGGTAAAGGAGCCAGAAAACTCGCCCAGGCGAAAAGAAAAGGAGCGATACTAGCCCTCGAACCACTATTTCGGTATGAAAGTCCATCCACATACAGAACTCGAAAATGAAAAGAGTCCGAGACCATGAAACCATGAATTTTGCCAACACAATGCCTCAGACTGCCATCATTGCGCTCCTCCTAACAGGCATCTTGACGCCTGCCGTACATATCCTTTTGTTTTATTCGGTGCCCTGTTCCTCGACCACGTCGCTCACACGGCTCTGTGCGCGGCGCATTTCGCTCTACTTGCGATGTTTCCTATATTCTACTCAAGAGGCAGTGATGGCCAAGCCTTGACATCCGTGGCTGGTGCTTCGGCGCCGTTGGACGAAACTTTGGCAGTCTTGTTGGTGCCGTGGTTGGGGCTTGGCTCGGTGCAATTCCCATACCCTTGGATTGGGATCGAGACTGGCAGAAATGGCCTGTTACTATACTGGTCGGCATGTATGCTGGATCATTATTGTGTAGTTCGGCGTCGGGGACTTTGTTCTATGGGAAGAGATTGGGTGGCGCACGGGAATAGGATCACAAGGGTTGACTTTAAATTGGCACATAAATTTCGTGCAAAATTTAGTGCAAAATTCATAAATCGATTTTCAACATCTATTTCCCTTCAATGGTTATGGCTAACGCATCGGATTTGCGGTGACAAATATTGGTATTGCTGGCTACACCTAGCCAGTGGGATAATTAACATACGTGTAGAAGAACCGCAGTAATAGACTTCCTAGTGTGACGCGGATGTGACCCAGGGTGAGAAGCTCAGGCTGCGGCGGGGCTCGAGGCTAGAGCAAAGTTGGGGCGGTAAACACACAAGTTCATGCATCATACATTGTTTACGACTGCGACTGTGACTGGGATTTGCGCGTAGAATATTGTCTTTGTAGGTAGAAATCCAAAGATGGGTCCTTGCGTCAGTCCATTGCTGCATCGCCTGTGTCGTGGTATGAACATGGCTGTACAACCGGACGGGCAATCACCGCTTCTGTTGACCCTTCGCGGGGAGGGTGAGACGTGTTTACACATGTCATTAAGAATGAGGCACAGATGCAGGTGGCGCATGGTTGAGAACTATGACTGAATCAATGGGTATCTAGTAGTGTCCCTGTAGGAATCCAACATCCGCCTTTGACCATCTTCCTTGAACAAGCAAACAAAACTGAACCGTAGTAGAAATCAAGGTGACCATGAGTGTCGTCACAATCAATCAATCAGCGTAGAAGTGGTATCAGGCAAAGAATATTCGCGTGCTTCCGCACCCAACCACTTGGGCCGGACGGAGGACGAGTAAAATTGACGGTCCAGCGATTATTCCTTCAAAATTATATAGATGGCGTGGACGATACCGGGAAGGTAACCTGGGAGAATCCAATCATGTTAACGAAACTGGCATGTCTCTTTAATTTCGGGACTGGAGAGGCAAATGAGGAGATGGTGCGTCTCACAAACACACCACAGGGTGGGTAGCGCCAGTTCAGATGGAGACGGGGAAGCTTACCCAGAATCGTGAGGATGATGTTAAGAAAGAAATGCTTAGTACAGCCCACCTCGAGGAAGACACCCAGGGGAGGCAGAATGATAGCCAAGATGATCTTGCAAATATCGCTGCGGTTGTATGTTAGCTTCCCTCATTCATGTTCATGATAAACCTCATCCTCGCTCTCATGCTGCCCATATCAAGACGTCGAGGCCGGCACTTGCGAAATCGGCGATTCTTGTAAGGTGAAGGACAGCGCGCCGCCAGACACAGCAGACAATCCACGACGCGCAGCGCGCATGCCCAAGAACCAGCATCATCCTCAATTCGGCACAGTTGGAATCTTACCTGGCGGTGAAAGGCATGATGTCGGTGGGACCAAAGTGACGCTTAAACGATGTAAAGAGACGTGAGGAATTGGGGACGGTTTGATTGTTCGTAGACGAAGATCCGTGGACTGTAAGAAAAGAAACGAAGAGAGGCTGAAGGCAGGGTGGGATGGGTGGAAAGAGCTCTTTATCTGATTTCTAAACCAAGAAAAATTACACCTCCAGCAATCTACAGCCAAGTTTTACCCCCCTCAGGAAAGCTGGGCAACCGCAAAGCTACGCAAGGCTATGCAAAGCAAACACACACCCCAGGCCGGCTTTGGTTTGCGGAAGCACCGGTGACAACCTCGCACCTTCAAGTGCCAAACAGAACATGACAATGCTGGTGGAACCTGGCTGAGTTGGAAAGCCAAAACAATCACTGGCGGACCGGTTGATCAGCCCTGCCTGGCAGTTTACGGAGTAGCATTCCGTTCTCAGTTTCTCTACGACAGGACAGAACTATTGCCAAAGTGCCAAAATATCTCATCCAGCCATCTTCGTCTCCAATGGGGGTGTGGCGGCTTGCAGCTTGTCCAATCTTAGCCGAGGTGCTCACCAATCAGTCGTGCTGCTCGACCCACAGTCTGATTCCTGCGTCATCGACTCGCGGTGACGAACTAGATAGCGTCGCATGTACCCGGAAATTGATCAATTTCATGGGAGCTTCTTTCTTCATCGCGATTCGTTTCGCCGTGACGAGATGTTGCCGGGCAATAGTATGTAGGCAGTTGTTAGGCAGTTGTTTGGCCAGCTTGCTTTACTGCTTCGCGAAGCAGCTTGTCCTGATGCGGAGTGCCGAGTATCATTCTTCTTGCCGAACGACCTGTTAACGGCGTGTGTGGCTGGAAAGCACGAATGCGTGTCCGGACGAGAAACAACGTCATCACATCCTCAACTGCCACTGAGAAACCAAACTAAACGCCTTGTCTTTGCATCCATGTCATGTGCAACGGGCCATCGTCACAGCCACAGACCGGACGATCCGTCATATCCCCAGGATATCTGCAGCAGCACCGTGTTGGTTGAATGGCCGAGTGATGACGACGCTGCGCCACAGGTGAATGCCAGCTACACCACAGCGACAGGGGCAAAGAAATAGTATGTACAGTACTCCGTGATATCAAAAACATGAATCATCGACGCGCATTTTGGGACTTCCTGCACGGAGTCTCTTGGCGATTATAGCATAGCGTCTACATTGTTTTGTACGCAGACAGTGGGCTTGTTTTGAATCGGCAATTTGTTCCGCGAAAGACATTTGATGACCTACATACCCAGGTGCCAAGAAGGTATTTGGTAGCCATCGCCTGCAAGCATGGGTCACTAAATGCGCATACCGCGTTAGTCTCAATCGGAAGGACGGTCCCTATCTAATTTCAGTGTGGCTCGCGTCTGTTGATTTTCACTATTAACTGAGATGCCTATTTATGATTTAAAGGTATTGTTAATATTATTGGATAAAGCTATTATAACTGCCCTACTAGCGGATTATACGGAACAAACTGTATTTAACTTATTAGTAGCTTAGGAGATTATTATAGAATCTGAATGACTGACTTGGCATTGGTATGAATACAGGCGTTATAGTAGTACTGTCTGCTTTAATTAACTATAACGGAAGGCTTTATGTTAATCTTAATTATGAGGCTATAATTACACTTATTACAGTAGCTTACTATAAGCTGCCTGCATTTGCCACTAAAAAGAGCTAGTATATTTAGCGGGGTATTAGTTGAAAAGGCACTCTTCCGTTTTGGGACTAACGCGATATGCGCATTGAAAACGCGGTATGCGCATTTGGTGACCCTGCAAGCATTACTTTGGTTAGCCTCCAAGAAAAAAAGGAATGGGCGTCCGAGCTCAAGTGGGATCGGCCAATTCAGGAAGCTAAAGCCCAAGTGCAGTAGCACCCATCAAGCAATCAATAACGAATGTGACTGCGCGGCCTGCTTTTTGCTCTGCTCCGCTCCACAACGTGGCTTAGCAAGACATGGCCAGAGCTCATTCTATTCCTCTGACCTCGTTCGAAGACTGGCTCTCGGACATGCACCGAGACCATGGCATAATACTCTGTCAGCCAAGAAACAGCCAAGAAAGAAAACCTGCTTCTCCACTTTGGCTGCATCGGCGATTCGCTGTGTTCCTTATTACGCGGCCCGGACGAAAGAGAGAGACAATCCTGGCTGGGACAGCTAATATATGAGTTCGTCGTGGGGCGGTGAATTACGCCCAACCAAGTACTCCGTACGTCGTCTGACTATGTTTCTCCGTGTCTCTCCTTCTCCCCTGCGTTGTTGGGATAGCTCCGTGGACGCTGTGAGATTCAAGTGACGAATGTTCGGGAGCATGGGTCAGTGCCAAAACCTGCCAATCTAGATGAATGTACGGAGTAACTCCAAGCAACTAATTTCTATGCTTTGAAACTCAACCTATTCAAAATGAACACGGCAATAGCCGTATAATGGCTCACCAAACGCCAACGTTTGCAATCGTACCACCCAACTAATAAGACGGATATTCATTAACCCAACACCTTCACTTCCGTAAAAGGCAGACACAGTAATTCGCAAAGGACTTCTGTTGAAAATCCGCGACCCACACACGCCGAACCTGTTGTTGCGTTTTGCCTCCTCCTGGTCGCCAAAAACGCCTCCTACAAGAGCTCGCCATCACCATCCTCGACCAAGTCATCATCCTCTTCCCAATCGACATTGGCTGACATCTCCTCGGCACGGCGCTGAACTTCGGCCAACCCAGACAGTTCAGCGACATAATTCTTCTCTTGCAATGCCTTCTTGACAAATCCCCATCCATCTGTTCGATAGGCGTCCAGGACCTTGGGGCTGCAGGCACTGCAGCAGTCGTATGATTGACCGCGAATCACGAGGTTCTGAAACGTTGACACGTAGCCACGAATTTGATGGGGAACAAGACCCAGGGATGATTGGGAGGTTCGCGATCCGGAACGCTGCCTGGTGCAGGTTGCGGTGCCGGTGCATGTTTGCCGAGAGGATGCTGTAGGAGACTGGTGAGGAGTTCGACGAGGAGAGCGGATGCGATGGCTGCGACGCCTGGCCGAGTGACTGTGCATTGCTGATCGAGTGTTTGATCTTTCATGGACTACTGAACATGTCAGTTTCTTGAGCGTGCTGCTAGTGACTTTCCCCAAGGTACTTGATGACTCACATCTGCCGGCGTAACGACGTCGTTGCAAAAGTAACAGCCTAGTGGTGTTTGACTGTGCTCTGAGGTCTCCGAGCCATGTCGCATAACAACATACGAGTCGAATCCCAATGCAGCGTTCATGACAATCTTGCCAAGAGCCTTGCCGATGACTGTGGGTAGCCATCGCGATTCGCGTGTGTCCATTAACAGGAAGACAACATCATGGGCTTCGATCAGCTGCTCTAGCTTTTCAAGGTCCGCCTGGGTCCTCGACTCATCGGTAAATGGATGCCCTAGCATGGGAACAGACAGAGAGTGTCCCTCACTCTCAACACCCGGGTAGATGCGCTTGAGCATGGCCGCTGCAGCCTCGGCTTTCGGTTGACCACCATCAGTGCAGTCCCTGAATTCGAACAGAGGTTGTCGTACGGGATTCGAATATGAAACACGTCCGTAGTCCACGAACGTAATCCTCCTCACGCCCCATCCTAGCAAGTTTCTTGACACGTACCCTCCAAGAGTACCAGCGCCCAGCAATAGACATTTTGTGTTCTTGATCAGATCCAAGTCCAGGTCTGGGGCGAGGCGCCACTTCATCAACTTCAAGTTGAGATCGATGGATGAATCTGCCAGTCTTGCTGGGTCCATGTATTCGCCCAGGTTGGCGAGCTGAGCTTGCAGCTTGCCGTTCCGTGATCTCTCCCAACCTGTTACTTTAGGCATCTCCGCCAGCTCCGTCTCCTCAACGGAGTCCATCTTAATGGGAAGCACGACGCTCTTAGCCTCGTGTCTTCGGGCCCAAGTGTCCCTGTAACAAAGAATTTTGACCTTTGACATGCGGAATCGCTGGCGAATAAGGACCAAAAGGTTTCTGAGGGGCCATCCTGGGCCCTCCGCGTACGTGGAGGGGTCGACGAAGGCAACATAGCGGTCCTCCTCGGCCACACCAGTAAAGAAGCCGTCTTCGAAACGCCGCAGCGATGCCACCTCCCACCGAAACGACAACTTGCTTGTCGTTTCACCATCCTCGCTCTCCACCTCCTGTCCTCGGACCTTTTGACAAGGAAGAACCCGTGCTCGCGGCCATCCACGCTGTACCGCCACGTTCCGACCCTATCGACAAGTGCTGTGCTCTCCTCTGCGCTGAAGCGTTCGCCGGGTCCTGCTCTTCCCATTGTGGATTTGAGTGCAGCGCGGGAAATGCGAACCAGTATGTGAACTTGTACTTTTCAAGTCGGCATATGATAAGATGACGAAGGAAGATAAGAGAGATGGAACGGAATAGATGGTTCCATCATTGATCGCATCCCAGATCTAGTTGCGCAGTTAGTGATGCCATGATCAATTCGCGGATGGATGAATAGAATCTCGAACACAAAAGAAATATAGTAGAAAGGGTCTGGAACAGAGGGTACCTGTCTTCCAGCAGTCTTGATCATGGCCGCTTTATCCATGTTCTTGAAGTCCTCTAGAGTATTGACGTTCTTTATGATGCCTTCTCCTCGGGCGATCCCAAGAGGCGCACTTGATAGCTATGCGTGTTACTGACCGGCACGTCCCATGTCACACGTATTCAAGAGAATGGAAAGACATGAAAACTCACGTTTGGCTCGTCAGGGCATTCCCGAGAATTTGCATCTTGCAGCTAGCTCCCGGTTCTTGTACTCTCGGCTCATATAGGCCGAGAACGTTCCTGCCGAGTCGTCCAGCTTGTCATAGTCCAGCTTGGACGCGAAGAGCGCAGAGTAGAACGGAAGCTCAATCTCGGAAGTGAATGTTGCGAATTGCAGAGGCGGGGCCATGGTGAAGAGCGGCGCAAGCCTGGTGCCCGTGAAAACTGCGCGCGCCCTCAGCTGAAATGAAGCTTCGATTCGGATGTACTGCGCTGGTGCTTGCGACGGCGGGGCTCAGATTGATTGAGGGTTCTGTTTTGGGTAAGGAATAACACGTTGCGTTTATGTCAAGTTGTAGATGAGGGTTATGTAGTCGAGGTATATTCATGAACATTTCATGGACATCGGGTGAATAGCATCGTTTGAACAGTCGGGATGTAGGCAGGTTGTCAGATGACAGACGATGGAAATCGTCACGAGCGTTAGTCGTGTCAGGCTGATGATACCAACGCTCGCTGCAACTGCTGGCTGACCAGGACCTGAAGTGCCCCCGCGGCCGCGGGGTCGGAACTTGAGCCTGGCATAAGCGGGTTTTGGGGATGCCACCCTGTATACGGAGTACAAGAAGTGTCATAATTGAGTGCTTGTTGACGGAAACATACCTCTGATTCTATCAATACGCTGATAAAGACAAACAAGCAAACATCATTGTCACTCCTCGCTAGTAGTCGGTATCATATAGGTCCCTAGAACTACACCACAAGCATTTTCGAAGAATCTCAAAGCTTTCTAGTATTCAATAACGCCACCTAGCCACAACAAAGGATATCATCCGGTATGGTGTAGTGGCTAACATCGCTCGCTCTCACCGAGCAGCCCAGGGTTCGATTCCCTGTACCGGAGTTGCAGTTTCTCTTTTGACCCGCGCACATTGGTTCAGCCTACGAAATATTTGACCTCCTTTTTTATAGGTCTTTAGTGATGTCGCGACTTTAATGAAGATGTTTTTCAAGCTCAAGTTTCAATTTGAATTCCGTGATTTTCAGCTCCGAGCACCCCATGTTGGTGTTTGTCGAAATTGTCGACAACATTGCAATGTCTCAAATACCAACCCTGGTTTCAATCGTCATCCGATTTTAATGCCCAACCGGTGACACACAATCAGGATGTTTTATTTCTTGCATTCAGATGACCCCTGTCGATAATGATACGTTCACGTTGGCTGTCTTTTGAAATGAAGTCTATATATATTTTTGTGGCCATAGTTAGTCCCAGAAGCGTAGGGCGGGTATTTGCCGTAGAATATACCTATCAACTTAGAACTGATGAAATTGCTAATAACAATTTGATTGGCTTCAAGATTCCGTACTGAGCACAGCTTCTTCTGAACGTATTGTCTACCCTGATTAAAAAAACCCAAATTGGATTCTCTAGCACATGAGTCTAGGTTTATTTTAGGATCATTCTTTCTTCACCTCGCTTATGCCATGCATGGCGAACAAACCGTTGGCAAGATGGCAAGTAAGACCCTGCCACCTGCATTCGGGCGGCGCGCGAACCCCACACGACACAGCTTCAGAGGCGCGCGCCCCAGGTCCACGTTTTCCAACGTCTAGAAGTTCTTTGAGCCAACCAAGGACGAACTTTCTCCGACGAAAATCAACATTTTGCTACTAGGGCGGCTATCCCGTTATTAAAGAAGAAGAACAGGATGCTCATTGGAATTTGTGGCGGTAAGAATGTGTAGCCTCTCCTGCGACACTGAATCCAAGCGTATCTATCTGACCTGCAAGACAGGTATCTGCTCAGGCAAAAAGACGGTTGCTCAATATCTCGTCGAGCATCATGGCTTCAAACATCTCTATCTGGAGCCGCCCAGGCAGGACAATGACTCTTCGCGTGACAATGGCCACGCGGCATCCTCTGATTCGGCAAGTGCCAAGTCCTCGCCATCTCAGGGGGCATTCTCGGTGCTCTGACTTCCAGCGCACTCACCACCAAGAATGGCCAAAATTCGGCATCGGATGCATCGGACATATCGCTGGCACTGCGGCCCCAGGGGCAAGTCCACACGTTTGCTTCTCCCGAAGCTCTTCTCGACTACGTCACGCTGCGCTGGCGAAGCCGCTTCGTGACAACGGACATCCCCACCGAAGCCGCGCTGGACGTCTTCGTGCGCCGCCCGTTCTTCCTTCTCTTGTCCATTGACGCACCTCTCACCGTCCGATGGCGGCGCTTCCAGCAACGGGCCAGAATCCCATCGGGTGGGAGCGACATCACACTCGAGGACTTTGTCTCCCGCAGCGATAGTCATCTCTATGACCCGCACGGGGGCTTCCAACCACTCATCTCCGCGCCACGGTCAGGCTTCTCAACACATCGTCATCACTCGCTCATTTATATGCCACGCTCGGTAAGCTGGACATTCCAAATCCCGATCGACTCCGCCCCGGGTGGGACACGTACTTCATGGCTCTGGCATCTCTTGCCGCCCAACGATCCAATTGCATGAAGCGTCGGGTGGGATGCGTCCTCGTCGGTCGAGAGCGTCGTGTCATCAGTACCGGATACAATGGCACCCTCGTGGGATCCGCAACTGTGCAGAGGGAGGCTGCCCCCGCTGCAATAATGGCAACAGCTCGGGCGTCGGCCTGGCCACTTGTTTGTGCATCCATGCGGAGGAAAATGCCCTCCTCGAGGCAGGTAGGGAACGAATCAGAGACGGGTCAGTGCTTTACTGCGATACGTGCCCGTGCTTGACCTGCAGCATTAAGATCTGCCAAGTGGGCATCACTGAAGTCGTCTACGCCCACGGGTATAGCATGGATAGGGAGACAGCGGCTGTTTTCAGCCAGGCCGGTGTCAAGTTGCGCCAGTTCAACCCAGTAAGTTCTCGCGAGGCTTTGTGGTTGATACTCCTACAACCTTTGATACGACTGTGTGCTTTTTTGGGTCAGTTGCTAATTTTCTTAATCAATTCTTTTTCCCTCTGAGCATAGCCACCGAATGGACTTATTCATCTTGAAAAGATGGAGCTATATTGAGGAAATGCCAGTTGTCGTTGTGCAAAATATGAGTGTGCATAATTCTGTGGTGACTACGGAGTAGGGTGTGGTCTATGTATGCGTCTAGGGTTTACGTATACATAGCACTCGTGGTAACTAACACCTTAGCATTGTGACATTTCTTGCTTCGTATGAATCGACCCTTCTTTATGTATTATTTCAAATAAAATAAATTCCAAGTAGGGCAATTCGTCGACGTGGGTCACATTAATTGATTGATGTTTCAAATAATGGTTGCTGAATCAAGGAGAGCATAATGAGCCGTACTTTATCATCAAGGGACATGGAGATGCGAAACCATGCATCGAACAAGCAAAAACCAGGCTATTTGAACTAGCTTTGACCCCGTATTACTCGCTCAAACTATATTGCAACTTGTATTGCGTTTTTTTGTTTTTCGGTCAGTCGCCGTTTATGCTCTCTGGAGTATAGGGTAGGGTGCCAACGCTTCGTCCAGGCTGTGCGGCGCAGGTCGACATCACGAGGCATCAGCCATTGAAACGTGGTCTATTGGCAAATTGGCAGTTTTCTTTATCAAAACCTCCCCTTTCTCATTTATTGTTCCGACATTGAAACGATGTCAATATCAGTTAGTGAGAAGAAAGACCATACATGTACAGTGCGGGAGGACTGTATTACCTGTGCATCAGAAACAAGCCGGCGGCTTGTTTACACGATGAGACCCTGGACCCTCATGCAGCCCATAATTTCCGTCTTATGCATGCATGTCTGCCATGTCCCATAAAAAAAAAGTGCAAATGTCTGATGGGATGGCGGTCAACCAGGCGAGGCTGGGAGTCTAGACTGACTTCATGAGCGATTCCACCCTTGCATTGTGAAGTTCATAATACCGAGTACTGTACGTACGTGCCTGACGATTGCTTGTAGTCAAGCTACGACGCACGTTCACCTTTGAGGAAAGAAAGCATGAGGGGCAGTCTCGGGTCTCTGGTTCGCGATCAAGCATGGGGGACCCTGAACTGTCCGTCCGACTCGCGAATGCAAGTCAAACAGTTCTTCTCCATCAAGATAAGGAACTACTACGGAGTAGTAAGTACGGAGTACTCGGTAGGAGTAACTCCTCACCAGCCACGGGGTTGACCCTCGTCGACGGGTATTATGCGATAAAAGTTTGATCCAGGGTCAGGCAATCGGGCGACAAAAAGCCAGCGAGTTGATATGATGGGGCCGGGCCCTCGGACTATCAATTCCGAAGCGAGATGAAATGCATTTTTGTTCTGGTCGCAATTTATGTAGAATTGCCAGCTACCCCAGCCATGTAGTAGTGGGAAGCAACAGGATTAGTATTGATTAGTGCGGGAATACTACAAAGGATGGAGTAGACTGTTCGTTTACATTCAGTATCTTGACTCAAGTCCAACGAACGGTCGGAGGGATGCGATGATAGCGTTGCAGAGCGTTAGCCCAGAAGAAGAAAAAAGCAAAAACTTCAAGCACGCTGGCTTGACGGTACGCGGTCGCATCCGCGAGCAACGTCCTTGCTTCCCGCTGACAGCACGAATAGGGGTCCACAGCTATAAAGTCTCGTCATTCGGTTGGAGTTTTTTTCTGTGGTGGCAAAAGCAATCATACAGCCCTCTGCCGCGGAAAATGGCACGCGAAAGATGACCTCGGGATCGACAGATCCAGTGATGCAGCCAGTGGTGGCTCTTGCTTCCGAACTTCCAAGACTTGTGGCTCTTCCGACACACCCTGAAGTTCTGAACCCTAGGGCCTAGAAACCTGACGGTAGCAGTGGGAACGGCTTGACAATAATACTAGTGCTCGTACGGGGTAGAAAGGGGGTCATCAGAGACCAACACAACGGCCTTTTCTTGTTTTATCTGGGGAGAAGAAACTGTAGACCAACGAATCAACCTCTACGGACAGCAAGGCGCGGCAAGTATGGTTGTTATGACTTGTTGTACCTATTATCTGAGCAGGCAGAAGTGAAGGCTTGGGCAGGTTCGTGCACCGCATGCGCGCGGTCGGCTCGACCAGCTCAGTTCGTCGCAGTACCTGCCTATCATTACCTGCCTGCTACCCAACAAGGGGCAAGGGCGGCCAAGGTTCTTCTGGCAGAACTTGCAGCCCTGGGTTCACGACTTGTCCACAAAAATGCCCATGAACTGGGATTTCCACGCCGAGGTGGGGGTGGCGTGTCGAGGTTTGTGATGCCTAACAGAGGACGCGTCTCAGCGCGCTGCGCTAGCCGAAATGGGGTAAGACTGTAAACAAATGCGTCACTCCACCTCCCGCACACCCCGGCAGGCGCGACTGGCAGCCCAGCCCGCACTGTCAACCCAAATCGAGCAGGAGTCGCTAGTTTCTCTAGCCCAAGTCCTCCTCACACCCTCTATTGAACACTGAACCATCCACAGACATTCCAGTCGACGACTTCCGTGTGTTCATGTTTTGTTCTGCTCCCCATTGTCACTGTCATTTTCTCCCTTGTGTGTGAGTCACGGGCCAGCACTCGATCCTCGCTATGAGCTGAGTGTTGGATGCGCCTTTGAGCTGAAAGAAGACTGAACGACGAACGACGAACAACTCGCGCTGCAGAAGTACTTGGTCGTGTGTTCGGATAGAGGGATCACTGGGCGAATTTGCATCATGTGGTAAATGCCACAAATCCGAGCAACACCTCCTCTTTCACGACTGCTCTTGCTGCCCCCGTCCCTCTTTCAGCTCCGTGCTTTCATGAACAACTGGCAGCGCCAAAGAAAGGCATAAAGTCGCCGATATCGCGACATTACCACCTTTTTATTTTATTTTATTGAAAAAAAAAAAATTGCCATCAACCGACGAGACATGAGACAGAATCGTTAATACCTGGCAAACGAAAGGTGGCACTGCGACGGACAACTTGATCCGCACCGCTGGGCAGTTAAAAACAACAATCTTTTATATCCCCAGACTCATCTAGACTTTGAGTGCTTCGCCTCAATATCTGAGACCAGTCTTCAAGCAGACCGTCGTATCGCACCAATCCTAGCTCGTTTTCGACTGCTGGGAACGGGGGACCGTCAGGTAAATATATACACACACAAGACTTGGCCATTCCTTATCGGTCCGCAGCCTGCGACAACATCTAAGGACAAGACGTTGCATTCCAGCGACGCTCATAAACACCACGATGTCTTTTTCCAACGGAGGAGGGGGCACTTTGGCTTTGCCATCGCCCACCCATGCACATCATATGGACGTCACGTCAGCCGTGAGGAGTCTCCGACGTTCCATATCTAGATCACCATCCAAGTTTCTATCAAGAACAAGCTCACAGAGCTCCGACAGTTCACGACAAGCTTCACCACAATCACCGTGTCGACGATTCGGAGCAACACCTCAAAGGCAGCACATCGCACCGTCGCAACCACAGACGGCCCCTCCGGCTGTCACGTCCGAACACGCCACCTACCCTCACCAATCATCCATTTTGACACCTCTCCGACCGAGCGTTCGACTGTCTTTGCGCTCCGCAAAGTCCGCAAAACGTCAACAAACTCTTCTCGACCGTTGGCGCGCGAGGGCTTCACCGAAAAGTCCCCTCAAACGAGCGCTCAGCGCAACTCCCGATTCTGGTAATATGGGACAAACATCTGTATTATCTTCTCCAACGTCAGCTACTCCGCGAGGTCAGGAAAACAGCAGATCATCGCCTCGCTCTACTCACAGTTTAGGAGACAAACCATCTCGCCACAGCTTCCACTTGGACGTTTCGGGTTCCTCGCAGTACGCAGCTCTAAAGCCTTGGACGTTGCCAGCAACGAGCCGTACTTGGTTTCAACGACTGGTGCGTTAAAGCGCAGTGATGCGACTATGAATTTGGACTATCCCAATCAAGGCAGCCCAATGGCCAAACGACGCAGCTTGCATGGAATCACAGGCCTTGGCCAGTCTGGTGATATGAGCATATTTGGCACAAACACGACATCCTCGCAGAGTTTTGACATTCATGAGGATTCGATACCATCCGAATACGAGCTTTCTGGAGCCTTTAATGACCCGTCATCCATCCGACGAGAGCCGTTTGCTCCGCCTAGCCCCGTATCCAATCTCCCCAAGCGATCCTCTTCCTTACGGAAATCTACTTTGCAGCAGCGTTACGGTGACAAGGGGTCTTGGGGAAGGAGATCGGGTGAAAGACAACTTGCGCAGATGGGCGGAGAAAATTCTGCACCAGCTCGGAGTCGGCCGCGACTTTCTACAGATCATTTCATACCACCACAAGCCCCTCGCGACAGTCCATTCAGCGCCGGAGGACCTCTCCCCAGCGCATCTATTCATCCCATGGACAACAAGAGTCATCAGCCCCATCCCTCTCTAAAACACTCACGACTTCCACTTCTGGCAACAGCCTTACAGAAGAAGAGACTTCATCATTCGTGCCACCGACCAAAGTGGCAGAAAAACCAAGTCCCATCTGTTCTCTCGTTCTTTGCCGTTGAATGCCACCAGGCCCACTGCTCGGTCTACCAATGAGCATATCAAAGCGGTGGCAACACCAAGCCAGTCCCATCAACTCTGGATAGGTGCTTTCAACTCAACTGGACTAATATCCAAGGTCAACCGAAATCCAGAGGATGAAGCTGAGAAGAAGATTGCGCCCCCGGATACTCCGTGCAAAAAGCATACGAACCCCTTTGCAACATTTCCTCCCCGGTTGGCAGTGCGATGAAGAGGAAGGGTAACAACCGAAATTCTTTCGCCGGAGTACCTTCGACGCCATTCTTTCCGTCGTCCTCCCGCGCCCCTGACACTTTTGGGCATCCCGCAAAAGGTCTTTCCATCTTCCAGCGTGGTTCAGCATCACAAGCTTCACGCCGTGGTAGCATTCTAAGCCTCGATGGCGAAGATCGCAAGTTGTTCTGTGACAACAACGACTTGCCATTGGATAACGATGTTCCACCAACGCCGACAAAAACAACCCTCACCCCAAGTTTGAGCAATCTCAGTGAACAGTCACTTGAGAGTCCGAGTGCAAATCGAACCTTTGTTCTGCCACTTTCCGCAGTGAAACCAGCACCAACTCCGTCGAGAGAATCCACAAGTTAGTATTCGCCCATAGTCAGGGTGTGTCTGTGTTTGTACCATTACTAATGCCATTACAATTTTTCAGGAAGTCCAATTGACGGTCGTCGAACGCCTCAGACTCCTCAGGAGACCTTGCTACCCTTGGACACAAGCCGTTTGTCTATTTCACAGCCTGGCGACAGTCACAATGAGAACAGCATGCCACCTCCCGTAACCCCTACCACGGCTCGCGACTTTCGCTCGTCGACTAGCATCTTTGTCACACCTGTGAATGCCAGAACCAGCAACATCGACGTGGATGCAAGCCTGTATTCAAGGTTTGACAAGGTGGAACAAGTGGGAAAAGGCGAGTTTTCCATCGTATACCGTGTGACCAAGCTTGCGCCCCTGAATGCTTTTGGTACTGTAACACCAAGCAACAGCGCCTCTCGAAGCCCTGAGAAGGGCCAAGTCTTCGCCGTTAAGAAGAGTAGGCACTCGTATCATGGACCCAAGGATAGAGAGACGAAGCTTCGTGAAGCACACATCCTGAAAGCCTTGACACACGCTGAGCACGTTGTTCAGTACATTGACGACTGGGAGCATAATTTCCACCTTTATATTCAGACCGAGTTCTGCGAAGAAGGCACATTGGACAAGTTTCTAGGGAATGTCGGGCGAGGTGGTAGGCTGGACGATTTTCGTATCTTCAAAATCTTGCAGGATCTCTGCTTGGTAAGTGCCACGAATTTCCCGCACGAGTGCTAGGACTTCGACGTACTGATAGCTGACCATGTGCAGGGATTGAGAGAAATTCATGACGCAGGATTTATGCATTTGGATATGAAGCCGGCAAACATTCTCGTTACGTTTGAGGGCGCTCTGAAGATTGGCGACTTTGGACTCGCTCAGCCATGCACTTCGACCGCTGGCGTTGATGTCGAAGGCGACCGCGAATACATGGCACCGGAAATGCTCAAAGGCAAGGCTGGTCAGTCGGCAGATGTCTTCTCCCTAGGTCTCATGACTCTCGAGGCGGCTGCGAATGTTGTTCTTCCTGATAATGGCCCTACTTGGATCGCCCTGAGATCTGGAGACCTTTCCGAGGTTCCCAGTCTTACCTGGACACCGTCACTTGAAGTCCAACGGGACTCTATCGGCAAACCGACGGAATCTGCACACACAGATGAGTTGCAGGACGTGAATACACATAGTGCTGGAAACTTGTTCCGGTCGTTTAAGAGATCGGATCTGCAGCAACCTCTAGAGTTTATGGTTGAGGCGTATCACCCCAGCTCTCTGGATTCAATTGTCAGATGGATGACAGCTCAGGAGCCAACAGACCGACCTATTGTGGACCAGGTACTTGAACTTGAAGGCTTACGATGGGTTGCCGAGCATCGCAACGCACCAGCCACCGTTTACGAAGGCAGCTGGGGCCCTGCTGAGATGTTCCCGTGTCAATCGCTATCGACAGTGACACGGAAATGATGGACGTATAGCGGAAGAAAATACGACCAACCACGTACGAGACATTATTATTGCACTCCCCCTTTTTTTTTCTACATTGATGAGCGCATATACCGACCCTTCATGATGACTTTTCAATATTTATATTTATATACCCCTAGCACCAGTAAGATGGTGTTACGACGAGAGAAAGCCAGCAGATCTTGTGCTGGAACATGTACAAGTGGTTTTTTTTTAATGAAGGAAGTCTTGGGGAGCACGAAGCTTGTGTGGCGACAGCTGGCTGGCGTAGCCTAGCAACAATGAGACGACGGCGTGTTTATCACCGAGCTATCGATTGTGTGTGTATTGCGTCGTCGACCAGTACTCGTTGAGCTCTGATCAGGAAGCAAGGCAGGAGACAAGGCTTGCGATGGGTAGATATCAAGGATACGGGTACTTGTACCGCACCACTCGGCGCTAGACAAGCCTCGTCATCAAGACATTTCTGGGGTTGAAAGCTGCGACATGCAGCGATGGTGAGTTGAAGGCGAAGAGAGTGGCTCTGTCTTTTCTGGAATGTACAAGGCGTCTGTGGATGATTGCACAATACATGTAGATATAGATATTTTGCGCCTGGCATTGAGCCGGCATTTGTTAGTACTGGTACTCTTGGCAGGAGCATGGCGGATCTGGATGGCGTCTTGGGGCATGAGAGAAGATGCCGATTTGTTGTTAGTCATGGTTCTACGACGAAATGGCATGAACATGTTACGATCCTCCAACAGCCTCTATCGACCCATGGGTGACGGTGTGACTCTGGCGTGTGTCCATGTGTTACACATGTGTTACCTCTTAACCTTCCTAGAAACCTAGCTAGGTACTTGATACTTGATCAATTGCGGGGTGAAAGGGAGGAGGGGGCGACGAAGTAAAGCAAGTAATAAAAGTGATGGATCGGGAAGACAGACCGACCGACCCATCATCGTAAGCCACTCACTCACAACAGACGACTACAGTACATTGCACTCACTACCTGTGTGCCTCGTTATCTGGATATAAAGAGACAAGCCCACTCACTGCAAGATAACAATGACGGGTACACAGCTCCAAGACGGCCAATCTGGCCCTCCCACCACCAAAAGTACTCAGTCATACTGGCACAAGAAACCCTCCACCGTTCTGCTGGGCCACCGGACGACCGAAAAGCTACCCCCACGGCCGATGTCGTCGTAGTCGGCACTGGAATCACCGGCACATTTGCTGCCAAGGAACTAGTAGCCGGGTGTCGAGGCGTCGTGCATGTAGACGCGAGAGAAGCGTGCTGGGGAGCTACCGGGCGGGTGAGTGATGAAGCATGCCTGATCTGAAAGTTCCGAGCAACAGAGTCTCGTGAGTTCTCGTACGTTCCGTACAATCAAGGACTAACACGGAATAAAAAGAATGGCGGCCACTGCCAGCCCATGGTATACATATCCAAGCCTAGCATCGCGCGATTCGAGCTAGGGACATATGATTTCCTCAAGAAGTTTGTAGCAAAGAACGGAATCTCATGCGATTGGCAGACGGTGGGCGGAGTGCATGCCTTGTTCGACGAGGATGCCTTTGATGCCGTGAAGAAGATTGTGGAACGGCTGGAGCACGAGCACCCTGATCTTGCGGAAAAGACGATTCTCGTGGAAGATGCCGAGGGGCTCAGGACGCTTCGAGTCCCCGCGCACGCGGTGCCGTTTATCAGCCCAACGCTGCCAAGTTGTGGCCCTACAAGCTCGTGGCATGGACGCTGGAGAATCTCTTGCAGGAGTATCCGGCGTCCGAGTACAATTTGCAGACCAACACGCCCGTGGAGCATCTACAGCACATTGGCGATGGATGGATTGTGCACACGTCTCGAGGCCAGATGGCAGCCAAAGATGTACTGCTCGCCTGCAACGGGTACACATCCCATCTGTTGCCCAGAATGACGGGCATCATCACACCGATCCGCGGTCAGATTGCCGGGCTGGCCCCGCCGACGGGTGATGTTCCCTTGAGCACACGCATGTATGGATGCGAGGAGACAATGACGACTACTTGATTCAGCGGGATGACGATGGAATTCTCATTCTTGGCGGGGAGAGGTTCGGTGCTCCCGGTGCGGAAGCGGGCATCTGGGACGACAGCGAAGTGAATGACGTGATTGGCGAGAAACTTCGAAACGAGCTCCAACAGCGCGTGAAGCTCCGGGGCCGGGACGCGAGGAGGAGAAGCAGCTCGATGCAAAGTATGAATGGACGGGAATCATGGGGTACTCCAAGGACCGTCACCCTGGGTTGGTCGTGTGCCTGCCGCGTTTGGAGGCAAGCTAGATGATGATGATGGGGAGGGACACTTGTGGATCAGTGCTGGGTATTCTGGCCACGGGATGCCTTCTGCGGCAAGGTGTGGCATGAGGGTTGCGAACATGATACTCGGCAGGGACGAGACGTTGGAGATGCCCGAGGAGTATGTGGCGAGTGAGGAGAGGGCGAAGAGGGCGGCGGGAATGGAGGTGGGTGAGAGGCGAAGCCTGGCTGAGGAGTTGAAGGCGCTGCTGGATGAGTAGATGGGTATATGAGTAGAGCGGTAGAAAAGGGGGTAAACTATTATCGGTTGTTTTTGATGAAGTTTAGTATTGTCCAAGGAGACGTGCAGTATGCAACGAGGATACAAGGATGAAGAAGATGGCTAAGAGTTCTATAAACAGGAAAGTGTCTTCATCTATGCGCACCTGAAAGCATGGCCTTCTGCAGAGGCCTAGCAAGAATGTGTCCAACTTCTTTGGAGAGTACGGATGCCCGACCACGTAACTTATACCGCGCCTCTCGCCATGATCTATCTATCTGGTTGGTGATTTGCCTCGTGGACAGCTCATCGTGGTTTTCCTCTCCCCAAGCAGCCAATTCCTACGTGCGGACCGCGCGGACCGTGTTTGATCATTCTTCATTCTTCATGTCACTCGACACACTCGGGGTATTCACTCCAACTACAATGCCACCGACTTGTTACTTGATTAGACGGCGGCCTCGCATTTGACTGACCAGACGGCATTGTCCAAGGAAGGAAGGGGGCTCGTGGTTCTCGTCATCCGACCATCACCCGGCCCACCAATCACACCCTTTCATTTGCAAGCAACAAACCAAACCTCACACACCAACCCGTCCGTCCTTGGTTCGTGTTCGACGCCGCTCAATCATCCTCACAATGGCGAGCAAGATGACGCCCTTTCTGTTCCGCTCATGCCTCCGCGCTGCCTCGCGCGTGGCCCGACCACAACCGCGCGCCTTGTCCATCTCAGCCCGTCGGGCGAGCGACTCTCTCATGGTGGTACGTACTCGTGTCCACCGTTCTCCCTTTCAATCATTCGAATCAGAGGGTTCCCCAAGGTATCAAGTTGGACTGGGACCGGAAAAACCTCTTGAAAGAGACGGAAATCATCAATGAATACAAGAAAGGAGAAACACACACACACACACACACACTAACATGAACGGGCTCCAGCACCGCAACACCGCAGACAACAACCCCGACATCCCCTTCAAATTCAACAAGGAGAGCGAGACGGTCATTGCCGAAATCCTCAAGCGATACCCCGAGCAGTACAAAAGGCTGCCGTCATGCCCTGCTGGATCTTGGCCAGCGCCAGCACGGCTTCACCTCCATCAGCGTCATGAACGAGGTCGCCCGTCTGCTGGAGATGCCCCCATGCGAGTCTACGAAGTAGCCTCCTTCTACACCATGTATAACCGAACCCCCGTGGGCAAGTTCTTTGTACAGGCCTGCACAACGGTACGTTTTTCATCCTCCTCGACTACGCAATCCTTTGTTGTTTTGGCGGATCCGATTCCTCTACGAATGAATGTCGGAGCGCATCCTTCTCTCATTTTTATGAGAAAAATGGAACAGCCAGACTGACTGACTGACTTTCCTTGCGGCTCAATAGACTCCCTGCCAACTAGGCGGCTGCGGATCCGACGTCATCGTCAAAGCCATCAAGGAACATCTCGGTATCAAGCAGGGCGAGACCACCCCCGACGGCCTCTTCACATTCATCGAGGTGGAATGCCTCGGCGCCTGCGTCAATGCGCCCATGATCCAGATCAACGACGACTACTACGAGGACTTGACTCCCGAGACGGTCGTTGACCTGCTCAAGGCGCTGAAATCCAGTGGTGGAGATGCCAGTGCTGCGGCAAAGGTTCCCAAGGCCGGTCCCTTGACCGGGAGACAGACTTGCGAGAACAGCAAGGGCCAGACGAACTTGTTGGATGAGCCGTGGGGTGCTGAGAAGACGAGGTCTGACTTGTAGGTTTTTATCTTTTGGCAGAGGGAGGCGTTTTTTTTTTTTTTTTTTTCCCATGGTTGTACGCTTTAGGTGCCGAGGAAACGTTGAGAGGTCTCGAAGAAAACACTGTACATGACGCCATTTTGTTGAAAATTCCATAATGGTATAGACAAGTTTCAACCTGATTCTGCGGGGAAATCCGTCATTTGTGTCTCAAGCAAGACGAGGTGATTGGATGCCATTACACACATGTGTATACACGCATATGCAATGACATTGGCAAATCATTGACCGCAATGTTTACTTTTACAAACTGGATTGTCAATCCGTCGAGGTAGACATGGCGCATCAAATTCATTCATATATAGAGCATCTGTTTCACTGTCCCAGCCGCAGTATCCAACCATCACCAATGCACTTGTTGTCGGACCCCATTCCACCCCAGATCACTATTCCAGACTCCTCGACGTCCGTCATGGGCGCACTTGCAAACCATCCCCTTGCGGCTGGCGTCCCATTGCCACTCTCGTCGTCACACGGGCCCGTCCGCAGCTTTTCCCACTTGCCCTCGCCCGTCTTCCGTCCCATGGCTTGATACACTGCTGCCGTGAGACTGGCGGCGCTCATGCCCAGGGAGGCACATGGAAGGTCCACACATCGCTGAAAAAGGAGCCTGCTCCTCGTGTCCCTCGGCGCTCGGCGCTTGCTCGCCCATGCACAAGACGAGAACTTCTTTGCCGCCACCGATGGTGAGCGATTGCAGGAGGCGACGCTGCGAGGGGCGGGCCATTTCTGATGAGGCTCGGCGTGGATTTCGGTGGATGATGCGTCGGTGTTGTCCTGCAGAATGGTTCGCCAGCCTGCTCGGGCGTGGATGCCAACCTCACCTCTGCTGTGGCCGTCATCGAATGTTTCCGCCTCGAGATGCAAGAAGTCGAGTTGGCCGCCGATTTCCGCCTGTCCGTCGAAGCCGCCGAAGCGGTAGAGCCGGCTTTTGCTGATACACATGGCGGAGCCGCCGCGGGAGGGCCCGGCGCGGCGGGCAACTCTGTCCAGGTGCGAGTGCGGACGTCAAAGGCCCAAAGGTCGCTGGTGCCATCGCCGCTGGCAAGATAGCCTGCGTGGACGAGGAAAGTCCCGTACCCGTCTGATTCCTCATCGACAGCTTCTTCGGCGACGTGACCACGACGGGGTCCTGAGGGATACCTGTTTTGGACGTGTCGCCTACTGCCCACTGGCGCCAAGTTTGGGGTTTTCGGAGACGGCTTGGAGCAGGGCGAGGGAAGTGGCGGGGACGATCGGTAGCCGTGGCGCAGTGGTAGCTTCGCGGAGCAGGGTGAGGTACGATGGCGCCGCCCTTGACGGCCGGGACGGGGTCGAGATGGGACCATGTGTGAGAGCGGGTGTCGTATACCCAGACTCGTCCCGCCTCGTCGAGAGGTTTCAAGTCGGGGCCGCCTCGTCCGCCGAAGAGGAAGATGCGCGATCCTATGACAGCTGTGGCATGTCCGACTCGTGGAGACGGAATGTCCCCGACTCGGGTTTGTCGTCGGTCGCGGCCTCCTTCTTCTTGCCCTTCAAAGTGTCATCGAGGGGTACTTCATCCAGGCTGATTTGTGGCGTTTGATCGGGAAGCTCCTCAGAGCGCTGCTCGGGAGTCTGTGCAGCCGCCGTCTGTTCATCAGGCAGAGCTGCCGCCTTGGCCTTGACAGTGAAATAGTCGGCCCCGGCGCTGCTAAAGGGGAGCCGAATGACATGCATGTCATTGTCGACGGGTGGTTGAGGGGGTCTACCCCGCCGCCGAAAATGTAGGCACTTCCTGATATGACATTGAGTGAGTGCGAGGATCGTGGCAGGGAGGGAATGTCGATACGTTCCCAGGTAGCTTGGACGGAGTCGCCGGGGTGGGATCTCTTCTGGCGGAATTGTGGTAGGGATGGAAGTTTCTTCTGGAAGGAGGAGGGCATGTTCATGTTCTTGGGAAGGTTCGGCATATTCGGCATGGTGGGCATGTTCTGCTGAGCCTGTTTGAAGAGGTTCGTGGAGCGACGCTTGAGCTGGTTGAGCGGCTCCATGATGGGCGGCGGGCGGGTTTGCGGTGACTTCTGGGTGGCGTTGTTGTATGTTGTATGTTGTTGTTGTTGTTGTTGTTGTTGTTGTTGTTGTTGCTGTGTTGTTATTGCTGTGTTGTTATTGTGTGTTGTTGTCGACGGCCTCCAAGGCAGGCAGGTAGCTGCGGATGGAAAATGACGTGGCTTGTTCCGTTAATTAGCTTTCTTTGCTTGCGCGCGAGGGGGCGGCACGAACTTGTTTGTTGGAGAGCTTTGATGGATTGAAGTCGAGTTGATGAGCGACTCAAGGTGACGGTGACGAAACACGGCGGACGGCAAGCAGGTTGGTGATCCATGGTCCAATGATCATGATCCATGATCCATCGGCAAAACCTCATCAGTCAGCATGCCAGCGTAGCCCGTGTGGGGCTTGTTGATTGGCAGGAACCAGGAACCAGGGTCCAGGGTCCAATTGGTGAATTTTCATGCCTCGCGACAACATGTACGAGTGGCATACTTGATATCATGTCATCCGGGCTACACTCACCCGAAGAATTCAGCAGACAAAAACGAAGCAATCCAATGTGCCGGACCATTGCTGATCTGATTGATTGGGGATCTTCAGTGAGGTCAGTGAGGTCAGTGAGCACCGTATATCATGTTGGTTGCAGGAACCTACGGATTACTACAACTACTTATGCAACGTTTGTAAGCTGAGACAGGACATGCATTATCAGTTGATGCGCTCATGAGGTAGGGTTTTAAAAAAAAAAAAAAAAAAAAGAGAGAGAGAGAGAGAGCCTCAGTCCCGACCGATGCTGCATCAGCCCCTTGCCAACAGCAATGATACGATAATACACCCAGGCACGTCTTTCAGGTCTATTATACACTGAAGTGTACTGGCCAGATCGTCCCCTGCCGGAACATGTGCCAGACAGACACGCATTTCTTTGGCTGGCACCAAAGAGATGCGGCTCGCCAGTTGCGTATGCACCTTGAGAGCGCAGGGAACTGGGAGGACCCAGATGAGGAAATACAATGTAATAAGAAAATTGAGCCAATATAGCTCAAGGCGTTTCTGCCCTGGCAAGTCTCTGCCTTCGACAAAGCGACCTCGGGTTTCGCGATCGAGGCAAACGAACGCATCAGCTAACAGAACTACAGAACTACTCCGTAGAACGACTTGATCACCCGCCTACCTACCTGCCCCTCCTGAAGGCTCATCACTTATAACTTCACTTTTGGCTCAAAGGACTCAAATGCGGTCCCAAACCCGCCTTTCATCCTGGTGGCCCTTTGGCAACCATGACAACCTGCCCTCGGCTCCAGGTAATGGAATCATTTCGACGACAACAAGTACAATCTCATACCTCTTTGCCCACAAATGGTCTTGCTGGATCTTGTCATGCTTCACTCCCAGCTTCTTGAGAGGAAGCGATGCCAACAAAGTCCTAGCCCACGATGCGCAGCCTCGGCTTCGCACGTCACCTCTGGACGGCATTCGAGGGTACGCCGCCTTCTCTGTGCTGAACTATCACGTTCTATATGCCTATCAGTCTTTCGTCTTCTACGGCTACGGAGTGCCTCCAGGTGCGCTGGAAGACTGCGCACGACCGGGTGACAGGCAATCGCACAACCGTTGGTTTCACCAGCTGCCAATCCTCCGTCTAGTCTATACCGGAACTTGGCCCATATCCGTCTTCTTTGTTCTGTCGGGATTCGCTCTGTCGCACAAGCCTTTGACACACCTGCAGACGCAAAGAACCAGGGCTACGCCCAGGCGGTCGCAGCAGTCGCGTCTGGGTTCATACGGCGCCCCTTCCGAATGTACGGCCCGCCTGTACTGGCCACGCTCATGACCATGTTGCTGATACAAGGGGGTTCTATGAGCATGGGCGAGGCATCTCTGGAAATCCCGAGTGGGTTCCGGTCATCGCCGAAGTACATCATCAACGCCTCGAATCGTTCTCGGCGCAGCTCGTCGACTGGTTTCGTCAAACCTCCAAGTTGCTCCGGATTTTCTGGTGGGGAGATCTCTACAATCGATATGACGTCCATCTTTGGACTATTTCGGCCGAGTTCAGATGCTCACTAGCCGTGTTTGTCATGCTGCCGCCGTACATGGCTCTCAAGGCCCGGGTTCGCGCGATATTCATTACGATCCTGGTCGTCTACGTTTACCTGCTCGAAAGGTGGGATGTAGCCTTGTTCTTCTCCGGGATTCTCATCGCGGATACGAGCATCAACTTGCATCGAGACGAGGCGTCAGTTGCAAATGGCAAGCCCGTCGGGCAAATATTGCTGACGGCTTTCAGATCCAGCCTCGTTGTATTGAGCCTCCTGCTTCTTTCCTCGCCCGACTTTTGCGTTTCAGCAACACCAGTGACCAGGTTTTTAAGCTACTTGATCCCTTCGTCGGATGCTGCGCCGTTTCGGTTTCTACCCAACCTTGGTAGTATCATATTGATTGGAGTCATAGCTCACACGCCGTGCACGAATCGGGCAGTCTCAGTCTTTCTGAACTCGGCAATACCGCAGTACCTTGGGCGGATTAGCTACAGTTTGTACATCGTGCATGGGCCGCTGATACATGTAGTGGGCTACTCAATCTTCCAAGCTTTGTGGAATTTGACGGGCAGGGAGAGCGTTTGGAGATACTGCGCGGGCTTTTTCACGGCCTATTTCGTATTCTTGGCCATTGTTGTCTACGTTGCAGATATCTTTTGGATGGCGATTGATCTACCATGCGTGGCTATGGCGAGATTCCTTCACGACATGTTAATTACCAACAAGGCTTAATAATTAGACCCTGAAAATGATGTGTACAGGCGTCAATTCTTGTCAACCTATCGATATCTGATGAACTTGGGCACTCAACTCATGTTTCGATGCCTACTGTTTGAACTTTGTCGAAATTGCGACACTTGTGTTGCGTGTTAAAGTCAGTATCGACACCCAATGGCCTGTTGGGGTCTTTGAGTATCAGATACGGGGTTGACATCAGCAGCACATTGAAGGTGTATTCTCAGACTGTCGATGCAGTGATCCACGTGCTAGTAGTAGAGCGAAGCGACATGAAATAAGAATGAAAAAAAAAAAAAAAAAAAAAAGAACTCTCAACTTTGTCTTCATTAGCTCTTCTTCAGCAGAGAGTCTGAAGATTGCCGAGTCAATCGAGCACAACGAAAAGCGACCCTAGGGGTGGACATGTCACGTCAATATAGTAATAAAGGCTTTCGTCATGTGAAACCTGCTCCGAATACTGTAGCAGAGCTCATACAATGCCAGGGTACAAGCAAGGAGACGCCGAATCGCCTGTAGCGGAGGGTAGTACACACATGTCGCCTGGTCGCCTTCGGGGTTGGTCGAGGCTTGAGACCAATTCACCGTCCTGCGATAAATGGATGGCGTATACATCAGGTCCCAAAGCATCGATGTGCTTCTTGAGGTGTTCAATGGCAACATCTTCGCTCTCTTGCGCCTCATCCATGGTAACAGCAACAAGTACGTCGTTGATCCCAGTCGAGGATAAACCATCTTCCCCAGACCTGGCGCGGTGGCGCGCGTTTATTGAGGCCAACAACTCTGCATCCACATCTCCCATATTAATCCTCCCTCCTCACCTGCGCGTGATGCAATCAATGCATGACTAAGCGCCGTAGCGCATCTTCAGTGTGGGTCAGTCGATTGGCGTCTTGTGACTTATGTAATTGGCCACCGTGTGAGGAGCTACCAACATCGACTTGACCTGAACAGCTTTACATACATCAATCGAGCAGCTCGTGAAGGGGCGGATGCGATGATTTAGTCCCGGAAATCACCATGTTGATTTGGATTACACTGAGTTATATTGTCCTGATGATACGGAGTACAGACAGGTCCCTCAACTAACAAACTGTGCCTGCGAAAGTGGCAGTGCCTCAGCGGGCATGCTACGATACGTGCGACCATCCACCACGACGACGTGACTTTCCGGATCGACAAACACATCCGGGGTAGCCTGATTGAAGCACATGTCGCTTTTGGTGACATTGCGGCAGTTTCGGACGGCCTCGATCCGACTGCGCAGTCTATAACCGGTTATAGTACCGGATGACATACTCGCTTGACTGGCAAACAACATCTTGGAAGATGGAACAGGTTGCGTATACGTTGGCTGGCCGAAAACGGGCTGGCTGTAGGATATAGCGCTATTGGGTTCGCCCTGAGTATTTCATTAACAAGGTCAGTAGTGTGTAATATGGCATACGTGGACGCAAATCATTGAAGAGGGAGGGCGGCTTACCGTTTGTGCCCAGGCCATCAAACCTCCTTTTAGAACGAAAGATGGCTTGGTTCCGAACCATGCAGGGTCCCAGATTACCAAGTCTGCCAGTTTGCCCACTTCTACACTACCTACCACGTGCCCAATTCCTTGAGCAGTGGCGGGATTGATGGTGTATTTGCTGATGTATCTCTTGGCCCTATAATTATCATCACCGAAACCATCAGAGCCATCCTCTGGCAAGCGGCCGGACTGGAGCTTATTCTTATGCGCCATGTTCCAGGTTCGCATAATCGTCTCTCCACAGCGACCTGCGGCCTGGGAGCCCACTATGCTGATCGCGCCGATATCATGTAGAGCTTCCCTGCGATGATTGCTTGTCGAACATGTGACTCGGCAAGAGCTACGCCGTCGCCAGGCGCACTTCCACTCGAGCGGTGACTGGCCATGTGTATATCGAGGATTTCTTGCACTGAGTTCGTGGTATATGGCAGAGCAGTGTTCGTCGATGCAGGTAGAACGTTGTTGTGCCTCACTGCAGCGATATTGTCGGGAGCATGACCGCCCAATACACCCTCAACACTGTATAAAAGCATTGTTCTGCTCTTTGATGCAGCAATTGTGTCCTCGACAAAGCCACATTCGTTCATACTATCCGTATTGACATAGCACTGGACGTCTAACTCGTCGCAAACCGTCAAAGAGGCCGCTACAGCAGCGGGGGTTGCTCCCCAGAATCATGAACGTTGAGACCACAAGCGCCGGCTACGATCTGGTAATATAAGGGATCAGTAGAAGAATCGCATCCCTTGCCGATGATCCCGACGTTGATAGGAAGCGTATCGCAGGCTTCGAGCATATTTCGGATGTAGTTCTTACCCGCCGTGCAGGCATTACGGTCGGTTGCAGAACTATTGACTTGTAAACATGTGTCCAGAATTGAAAAAAAAAAAAAAAAAAAAAAAAAAAAGGAGAGAAGACCAGAAAGTATGTGGAAGGAGACTGACCTTTGACTTGAGCCCCTGTTAGCATTGTGGTGATACCTGAAGCTAACAACTCCAGCGCCAACTGCTGAGAAGCACATTGAATGCTGGTGTCAACACCACCAGCCGTGATGATTTTCCTTCTCCAGCTACGATGTTGGTACAACTGCCAACGATCATGTGATGTGTTACCTCATCCATGGTATCAGGATTGCCTGCCCTCCCGATACCTGCGATCATGCCATTCTTTATTCCGATATCCGCCTTGTAAATGCCGGTGTGATCCAAAACAAGCACATTGGTAATTAACAAGTCGAGAGAGAGTTCGTCGGGCCTACCAGTGGCTTGCAACGTACCCTCTCGTACTGTCCCACCAAAACCCGAAGTACATTCATCACCATATGAAGTATAGTCTTTCTCCACTCTCACCCATAGTTCTGTGCTGCCCAGACGAACTAGATCACCGGTAGTAGGGCCAAATGCTTGAGCGTAGTCCTCGCGCGAGAGAACCAACGGCCATGGGGTGAGATCAGAGGACGGATCTGGTGCGTGAGCAAAACCAGCGTGTTGCACTTTCTCGATTAGTCTGTCCATCCGATACGAACCGACGAAACCCGTGGCAAGCCTATTTCCTCCACTGATAAATTCGAAGCCTCGAATCTTAACGAGGGAAACCCTCCTGACATCTCCGGCCTCAAATGAAACCGAGGTACCGGCCGCGACATCGAGTCGATAGCCGTAAGCCTTGAAACGGTCGAACTCCAGATAGCGATTAGTCTCGGTAAAATGGCAATGCGAACCAACCAGCACTGTACGATCTCCCTTATTGACAACCCGCAGATTCAGCCTTTCCTGTTCACCGTTCAAGAGTATCTGACCACCCGAAACAACTACAGCTCCTGGCTGCTTCTCTGGAAGATACTCGGAATCAGAGGGCGATGGAAATTTCCCGCCGTCCGGTACAGGGAGGAAACTGCCATAGAGGGCCAATTGCAAATCGCCCCTGTCGGTGGAAATCGGAGAGCGGATCGTGACCAAATGAGTGCCCGTAGGAAAAGTACCCTCAACTTGGACTTCGCGCAAGGTGCTGCAGACGGACGCCAGAACATGGCATCGGCCCAGCATCATACTTCCCGCTCTGCGAGATCCTTGACTGAACAAGTTCCATCACGAATAAGTTCAAGGATGTTGTTTGTGATAAGGGCCTTGGACAATTTAGTTATTGATCTTGATGCATCTTCCAAGACAGCTTTAGTCCCACATACAGTTGCTTCCATATGATTCAGTCGGACCCCTCGGGCAAGCCTCTTCTGTGCAAGGAAGCCGAGTGTAGAGATGTTCACCTTGTTCAACTGGAAATAACGGGTCAATATGTCAAAGCTTCGTCTACTAATCCGTCCTACAGTATGCGATGAGGGGAAGGCCAAACAAACCTCTTTTAGTTGGAAATGCATACTGAGTCGTCAATACAAGCCACTTGAGAATTCCAGGAGTATTGAACTGGGCCAAAAAGAAGAAGAGATAGGGAGGGGAAAGAGAAGCAGAGGGGAAAGGGCGAAAGGCTGACCAAATTCCACATTGGGGCCTGAAGTCGAAGGTGCTCTGCGTGTCTGCCCATCTATCGATTTCCTGCGTCATTTTTATCACGCAAGTGTGGTGGGGATTCATCGTCTAGGTGGGTTGCAATATTACCCTGAGATACCCTGAAATATCCTGATCTCGTATCGCCGTTCTCCGGCGGTTCCGGCGGAGTTGATCAGGTCAATCGACATCGTGAAGTATAAAAATTTCCCCACCCCAACCTACTAGACGTCCCGTATGCAGCATCGTATTCACATTACATTGTCCTCAACTAGGCCACGAGGGATATATTCCGGTTCTTGATATAGTACATGATGCCCATCGACTGGGAAGAACTCATTTATTCTTTCGCCGAGTATATTCCAGGGTATGGAACACTGTATTCTTTCCGACGAGCTCGCAATGCCACTATTGCTGGAGATGGCAAGAAGGCGGTCATAAGCGGCGTGAATTTTCTCGAGGGCGTTGCTCGCGACGCTATTCTCGCCTTTCAGATCGTCGAACCGATACCAGTAGTGGTATGCCATGCGATAGCCGAAAGTGTGTCCGATAAGATTGCGGACATCATGACGACACTTCCGAAAACACCCATAAAGACGAATCATACGTTCGGACAACAAAACCACCGACCGACCCAGGTTATGTCCATGTTCTGGTACCCGCCAAAACCAAGGCTCACGCCGACAGGGCCATCGAGAAGCTTCAGGATTCCGACCGGTCGGATTTCCGCGGCATCATGCATTATTACAATTCAGTCTATTCGGGCAAATTCAATTACGAACCCTACTACGCTGAAAACGAAAACATTTTCTTGATTTTCCCCAAAGGCATGAGAACGGGAGGCCCTTGTTATATCTTGACTACCTTCACCCAAGGTGCAGGAGATCCAGGCGAGCCAAACAAGGAACAGAGATGCATTGAAAAGCCAATGACACTTGACAAGAAGCAAGGCACATTCGACGTATTTACAGAAGAAGAGCCTCGAAAGGGATGGTACTCGTGGAGAGGAAAATTGATTGAAAAAGGCAAAAGATAGAATTAGAAATGAGACATAGCGGGACTGTTTTGACGCGAGCGAATGTTTTTCTCCGAGATTCCGATTCGGATTTGTAGGCATTTGGTTTTTATATTTGTCATTTTCAGGGGTGGATTTCATGTTGTCAGCTATGTGTGACCTGAACGGGATTCATGAGGATTTGTTGAAGGATGTGTCTGTGTCTCCTTTTTTTCCAGGACTTTGTGGCTGCAAGAATCCTAGATATTATGCCGCCTTAACGTTCCTTAGGGTGCTACCAGTGTGCCGGCTCCATATTCTGTCATTAAAATACAAACGCTTCAATTAGTAGCACACCAAAATCAAATTCCTTCAAAAGCTGCAGGCTAGAGCCTTTTGCGACTGACATATAGTCATAGCTGGGGGCGGAGAGATGATCACACTTCCACTAGAATTGGTGCAGTTAGGTCGGTCTCCATCCCACACCTGCTTAAATGCATGACCAGCGTTTCGTCGGTATTACAAGTCTACATGTATATACGGAGTTTGGAGTCATGAGTATGCAACGAACAGCGAGAGCAACCTTCCTGATGCGTGTATGCGTATACACGGCGTGTACAAATGCAGTATAGTATAGTGGCAGGTGGTGTGGGCAAGATTCAAATAGTCCTGCGTTTTACCTACATATCAACTGAAAGAAGAGCGGCCAGGATACTCAACTTTCTGGGTGCTAATTCTAAGCAAATAAAAGCAGAGCGAGTTTACATGAGTATTGCGAAACCGCTTGGTTTGCGGAGGAACAACGAAGACAAAGATGTCAACGACTTGGTTTGCCGGCATCTCAGCTCGGGCAAAGCCTAGCAAGTGGCTTGTCATTGCAGACAATACCGATAGATGAGACCAGAAGCTTACCTATTCTTAGATCTGCAGATGATCCAGGCTTGGAAGAGTATCTACCTCCGAGCGAAAACGGCATCATCATGTTGTTGACCGAACTGCCCACACATCTGGCCTGTCTCCCACCAGCTTTTACGCAGGCTGCGGCGTACCTAAACCAGACCAAGGCGCCTATTTCGAACGTACATAATTGGATCTCTTACGGGGGCGCCGAGAGGGGGTTCCTAGACAACTTCGTACTCGGGAGAAAATTCAAGGGCAGCACCCAGTATTACAGACAGCAGCACATTCGACATGGCGACGCGGGAATGGGTGGAGAAGCAAAGCTAGAGATGCAGCAGATGACAAACGATGCGATATGTCATCTAGCGGACATGTTCCGTTCGAACAACCGAGCCAACCATGATGTCAGGAGAGGTTATCGACCACATACACGTCTAACATCCGACCAGAGATGGCCCTACGCCCAGCGGCGAGAATCAAAGCAAATTGATACCAAGAAAATGAACCAACGAGAAAACCAGCAAACCCTCGGCCATAAATCCGCCATGCCGCTAATAAACTCCTGACGGGCCTTTGCCATCGACGTCTACGGAGTACGGATGTAGTCGTATTCTTCACATCCTCTCCCGCTCAAACCGCGCCCGAATAACGAAATCGGTCGTCGTCCGTCGTCCGTCGTCTGATTTCCGTGTGAAACACTACTTACTCGAAAGGGTTACGCCTCCACATGAATGTGACAAGTCAAGAACTCGATGTGCTCATCTTGGATGGGCCGAGAAGGAGGAAAGGGGAAAGGGGAAATAATTGCAAGGATTGGCCCATTCGGCCCCACTCGGCCTGCTCGGCATTTTTCGTAGTCAGTCCCTCATTCCGTCCGGCATGCAAGGATTTGCATTAGTTCGGCTGCCAATCCAATCCATCACATCCCACTTGGACAACATGATATTAGTACTACACATGGGATGTCAAGGTAGCAATGAGAAGTCGGGTACGGAGGAGTATTACGTGGTCAATTCCGCTATCGATTCCCGTGTATACCTCAAAAAACAAGTATGAGTGTGAGCTCGGTTTATCTTGACCACATAGTTCTGTGACTATAAATATAGCTCGCATTGCTGATATCAATCTCGATTTAATCCTCAACACAATATCAACTCTCAAACAACTTGTCCACAAACATTTTGAACTATTCATTCAACTTGTTTTTACAAAAACCCTGCAGCACATTCAACATACGGTCCTTTCTCTGGCAGTCGATCTTGCTTGGCTTCGCAGCCACGTCCACAGCCGTCTACCAAGAAGTCGTTACGACCAACGGCGAGGTCGTCGGAGTTGTGCGCGTGCAAGCCGGCGGAGACGAAAACAGTTTCGGCTCCGGCGTGGTTTTGGGGAACGGCAATTGTGTCATCACTGCCGCGCATGTGGTCAGCGGCTTCCAGCCAGGTGATTTGAAAGTCTTCAAAACGAAGAGAGAGGAAACAAGATCATTCGGACCGGAGATTCGGTTACAGCCTTCAGCATAAATGTGCATCCCGATTACAGTGGAAGTTCTGACCCTGAAGAAGACCCTCTGCTTTCGACTTTGCGGTGGTCGAGTTGGCGTCAAAAATGGACACCAGTCCCTGGAAAGTCTCACAGACGAGGGGCTATAATGAAGATGTTATCCTGTATGGCTGGGGAAGTACTTCAAGATCGCCAGCTACGTACCCGCCTGAACTCCGATCGGGACTCAACAAGATCCCGCCCATTGAAACTTGGGGTGCGTGCAGCCGGTGGAGAAACATTGTCGGCGCCATCTGCATGGCGAATAGATCAAGCTCGCCTGAGAACGGCCGGTCAGAAGGTCTCAACTGCGGTGGTGATTCGGGCGGGCCAGTTGTGGCAAAGGGATACGTTATAGGTGTAGCCTCGGCAATCGATGGTATTTGTGGCTACCAGACTGCGGGCTTGCTGGCGGGCTTGTCTGGTTCGAAGCAGGAAGCGTTCTTGCGGTCGTGGGAGAGTAAATGTGGCTTCAAATTCGGAAGTCCTTAAACTGTGTGTCAAAAATAGCCCTTGTTAAATATCTCGTTTGACCAAGTTCATATCTAGATATTTGGGAGCGGTTTCACTAAGATAGTATTTCTTAGCTCTACTACTTTGCGAACTATATCCTTTCCTGACTTTGCAAACACCGACTTCGGCCGCGAAGTCGAAGGTAAAACGCAAGGCTGAACTATAGATCACCTATGCTCCCTCCATGATGAAGCGCCATATTTGCTTGGCCACTTATTGATTTGATCAGAGCTGATAATATTCATTTTTGTTCTTCGTGAGTGATCCAAAATTTGATGCACATAAAAGGGGGTTTCACGAGGTCAACTGCTTACAGTAGCTGTGGTTGTCAGGGAAAGCGAAGCGCCCTGATTGAAGCATTTGTGCGGAGGTCAGGGTAGGAAGCTATGCGTAGCAGCTTCTCGCTTTCCCTTTATTAAAATAAGGCCGTCCTGTGGAGACATCTCTTCTGATTAGTTACTTGCGAAATACTCTTTGGCGACTGGTTAAGATTTTTTCTCCCTGCCTTTCTCAACCGCCTTTTGGGGGTAACGAGAAGCCGGTAGAAAAGCTTCAACATCTGAATGATGAAAAGCCAACCAAAAGCCCGTCAATAACCAAGCCCGTTAGGAAGCCCGTTAGGCGTTAGGAAGCTAGTATATTAATTTAGCGATTTAGATAGTAGATAGTAGTTACCCGCGGATACCAAAGCTTTCCCTGCACCTTTGATGCCGATCAATACGGGCAGCCATAAGGATCTTGTACAGCTATCCCTTGATAGACGCTTTATCTGAGTCACGAAGGTCCCCGTGGTTCCACTTTGGGCGCATTACATAGTAGTGTGAGAGAATGAAGAAAGCCATGAAGTACAGATACGTGGCAGTCTCACGACTTCCTCCGAAACTACAAGCCTCTTTCGTAGGGTTCATGTACTGCCGCCAAGTACAAATTCTTTGCGTCGCGGTTCGATTTTTGAGTTTTTGTAGCACCAGATGTTGATTTGGGCAGGGCAAACTTTTACGTATGTGTTTCATGAAACTAGTTTGGGCTCGTGGACGCGTCATGCAGGCTGGAGGTGCGAAATCCACAATGAACAGCGGAGTGTACTTTCCTGCACCGTGACTCATGACACGACCGTCGGCGATTTCGGCTGCCATATGGCTCCATGGAGCTCTAATAAAAACACAGCCTGATCTTTAAGCTCTCTCAGTTTAGCCCCATACAAAGGCACGATTATAGTGACGTGCCTGATGTCTCTTTAGACTCAGTCCCGATGGTGCTTCTAAGTCACAAAATTATTTTCGGGCAGCAGGCAGCAGAGAAAAAAAGAAACGTGAACTCCGATGTCTCACTCTTACGAATCGGCTGTTCGTTGAACTTTTGCCACGCTTAGAGGAGCGTCATTGTGGTAGGAGCAAATTATCGAGAGGGCCTGTTGAGCGGTAGTGGAAAGTTTTGCATCGCTGTTGGGAATCAGGGCTAAAGGTGAGAGCTTCAAAGTTTCTAGCATGATTAAGCAAATAGACCTGATTAGGTCCTTTGGATTAGAAAGATGTAGCAGCTATATTTTAAGCTATTACTGCCTGGGCGTATAAGCCATGAACAGTACTGGCTTCCCCGTCACGCGAGGGCTTCACAGTCTAATAGCGCGACGGGCTCCAAATTTATCAGAAGATAGGAAAACGATAACATACTTGTATAACAAGGAAGCCGCCTTCGGATATACATAGAAAACTGATCATGTCGATTCGACCCCTGTACTTGATGAATCAAGACTCAACTAAAAACCCAATTGCCAAGCTGTAAACCGCCATGTCGGACCCAGTTTCTCAGGCAGTGTACCTCTCAAGAGTGTGTGCGATTACATATTGCTCATCTTTGTAAGGCCGACGTTTCAACGGCAGGCGCCCAGATCAAAGGCGAAGACGGCTGATTTTCTTCGTCGAGCGGCAGTTCCTATCCACGATAGATATTCAAGGACCAGTGACTATGGGCAGTGCATCCGGCTAGAGAAGCTACCTGAGCAACACATGATTGTCGAGAGCCTGGACAATATTCGCGAATTCCTTGCTCTCAACATGGTATCATGTGCCGAGTGATAGAAACGAGCTTGCGTTCTCATTAGGCCGAGTCTAGAGCATATCCCCAGTCTCTTATTCCGAAGTTTATTGTCATTACCTGATCCTGCTCTCATGCATTACATACATCCATGCTCTGCAGAGGCGTTTGGCATTGTCTACAAGTTGCCAGACCAAATCTGATCAACAGTCCAGCCGTTCAGAGGATCCGTCAACAGCGAGACCTCTGGGCCAACGGCCGGTGAAGAAGAGCCGCAACTATTATTGGGAAACAGGCAAGTCGATGCTCCTCAGGGCGCTGGAGGAGTTGAAGGAGTTCGAAAGACAACGTCGGGTCAGCAACGGAAGTTCATGCAACAATGGCAGAAGCAGCAGGCCGACCACGAGCTTCAGCTACACGAATTCATCTGCGGCTTGCAACAGGAGGTAGCAGCCACGGAGGGAAGAATTAAAGCATGTGAGGGAGCAGTTAATAGAGGCAGCCACTCGCCGAAGCCAGAGTAGGAGTCACCATTCCCTGTCAGCACCCAGGCATCGTACGCTGACATCGTACGAGACTCGGCAAACGAATAACAAAATGTGGCTAGGAAAAGCAACTAACTCAATGTCATCGACCTCCATAACGCTCTTCTGCACAGTAGACGCATCAATCATGCAGGCCGAAGACGAGTTTCAGATCAGGCCGGGCGTTTAAACGACAGGAGAGACCCAGGCACAGGACATGGGTCAGATCATAGGATAATCGAAACAGTCTTTGAAATGGAGATCCCAGAGCAGAAGCCATAAGAACGCCTATTATTCAAGAACGCGCCGTGGAAGGAATACATAGACATCAGGATCGCGGCAGGCCTGGAGCCAGTTCCTTAGGATGGGAACTGGGAACGGTGCAGCAGAAAAAGACCGGCTCATGTCGGCAGTAAGGCAGTAGTACAAGGCCTTCTACCCAGGTAATACCATGATGCCACACGGCAACAGAACAAGTTCCATTGGGACGCATTCCTAGCCGACAACGATAACATTTTGAAGGCGGCGAAGCAAGATCCGGATATGCTGCCAATGGAGGAGGAAGAGCGTGCTGTCCTCGTTGAACGGAAACGGCGCAATCTGGTAGATTTCATGGATAGTGGTTGTTGTGCAAGAAGTGTCCTTGAGCAAGAAGGTCAAGATGTGTCCCCAGGCAACAAGGCCGAGAAGTTTCAGTGGTCAAGAAAACTTGTCAAAAATGCCGTAAACCTGGCTAGAAACTTTCCGCTTTAATTAAATAAGGGTGAAGCCAACGTAGGGATGGACATCCTACAATGCGTCACCAACGCTGTCGTACCATGGCGCGTTCATCCGCCAGTTGGCTGACTGGTTTGCCATTTCGCTGAGTTTAGCATCAATAGTCCAATCAGTGTTCGTCGCCTTAGCCTCGAGAGCCGCAATTCCGTTTTCAAATTTCTGTGCTCTGATGGTCAAGTATTAAGATATAAGATATTAAGAAGGCGTCTGTTTGCCGCCGCTCTGAACTGTTGGGGTAAGGAAGAACAAGCAAGGTAATAAGCTGCCGCCGATGAAACCCTAGTAGGTGCCTGGATGCCTGGATGCCTGGATGCCTGGGGTCTGACACCAGCCCGGCCCGCTCAGACGCGCCGAGAACCCGCTAATAATCCGAAAGGCGTATGAAGAAGCGTTACAACGGTCGCAGTGATAGCAAGCTTTTTAGGAACTAGGGTTCGGGATAAGACTATTACGGGAACTATTACTCCGTATGCGGGCTCTACAGTACGGACTACAACCCCTGAATTATTTACACATCTACCTGACAGGGGGAATTGAGTTAATTAGCCGTAAAATGGGAAATAAGTGAGACATAGGCTAGCTGTTATGTAGATTTGTAAAATAATTCAGGGGTTGTAGTGTACATGGAACAGGAAAAAAACCGGAAAGATTAATTCGTACTCCGTACTTTGCATACGTACATAGAGAACAGACAGACCATATATAAAGAGCATGTTCTACGCCCCTACCATGCCTGACACGCTAGCTTGGGATGACTTATATTTTGCAGCTTCTTTCTTACAAACATGGAGGTTTGGGATAGCTCTTCTTACAGTACTTTACTGTATGTAGCGCTGCTACAAGAGAGGTTTCATATGGCTTCCGTTAAGAAACCAAGCCGTCCTAATTCCGGACCTGATGGTGACAGTCAAAAGTCCACACCTGACCAGGCCAGTAGAAGAAAATTTGTAAGCATTTTGGCCATCCAGCAGGTTATGCCCTGCTACCTCGCAGCAGTGTTCACTGACATTAGTAGTCAACCAACAAGGCCGCTTGCAGAGACTTGCTAAGGCGGAATAAATATGAGGCCGGCCTACTATTAGAAAGGCTGCCAAAAATCAACGACGGCTTCTGCCGTGTGTGTACACTTGCCGGCTGCAGAGGGAAGGGCACTGGTGACATACAGGTGTCCTGGCAAGGCATGAACAAAGTTGCAATTCTGCCTCACGTCGTTGAATGGACAAAAGGAGTGGACATCAAACCTGGCCAGCTAGTCATCCATCTTTGTGGAAAGCGAAACTGCGTGGTACCGTCCCACGTGCGATATGGAGACCGACAGGAGAAAACATCTCGACATGGGTGTGGCGTTTTGATAAAGAAGAAATGCGAGGAGAGAGGATGTAACGCATCTTTTATTTTTGTCTGTCCGCACGATGAGCTCTGTATTCCCAAGTTCCGCCCAGATGGCGTTCTTGGACGTTGGGATATTTTCATACGTTCGGAAGCCGTGCATATCGTCAGGCCTATGACTTGATAAGGTGGGACTATAAATAGTACTACACTACTCCGTACATACAACCCTAAATCGTGTTACAAATCTACTTACCCCACGTGCTGTAGCTGATATCCTTTTCTTCGTATGTACGGAGTAAATCACTAATGATTTAAGGTACCTGCTAATCCTAGCGCCTGTCTGCCCATCTCCCGTTTGACACCTGATCGGCTCGCTGTCCCCATGTCATGTAAATTTGTAAAATAATTCAGGGTTATACTCCGTAGTGTACATCAATTAGTGAGCTAGGATAAAATATTTTTCTCAATTTAGTGCGCTATTTAAGGATTATATGTAGGTTCCTCTGGTGTGTTCTCCGTAGGTATGATAGGGTAAAACAAGGAAGTACGCAGTAGTGGGCTAATAATCCACCTGCTACCTAGATATTAGCAGAACTCTTTTTTTGGGATTGCACGCATTGTGTTACGGGTAGATATCATAACCTCACATCTGAAACATCACTTCCCTTGCTTCGCTATGTAGATTGTTTCCTCTCCAAGCTTCCTCTTTATGGAGAAGCCCTCGAAGTATATATAGACAGACCCTCCTTTCCCTTCCATAGCTTCTTTCTTACTCCGTAGACTCAATAGACTTATCCATCTCACATTCCATGATTGCATCCTTCCACAGATAATAAGACCGAGACGCATTTTCTGTTCGGAAGCACCCTTCTCATCTAATTTAGCGCAAACGAGTTGCGTTAATTCACGATGTCAACGAAAACCAAAATCAACTACCAGGAGCATCTTGGTCCAGAGCGATGCTTGGAGGCATTTAGCTCTTTACTTCAAACGTCCTACGACACCAACACCACTGGCTGCTATCTCTGGAAGGGCAAAAAATACGGGTGGTTACGGCATGGTCTGCTAATGTCCCATTACCTTCTTAACACTGCTATTTTCGTATATTAACTTATTGCAGACTTCCTTACGAAGCGATAAAGACGGAAGAACAGAATACCTTACGCACATTCTTGCTTACGTTGCGAGTCATAAAAACCCAATCAACACGATTTTCAGATTAGTCACCTTTGTCACCAAAAGAGATGTTTCAACCCGGAACACCTTGTTGAGGAAAGTTCCAGTAAAAACAATTTGAGAAAGGGTTGTCAAGGGCAGATATGCCCCCTATGGCGTGAGAACCAGGTCTTGGACTTGTGCGAACACGCACCACGTTGCATACTGCCCCTTCGCAAATTTGTACCACCTCACAGCGCTTTGTATTAACTCAAGACAGATCATAGCCGCAGTCCTTTGGAGGGTGCACATCTTACTTTGGCCTAATAGTTCTCACAAAATATATTGTGCTTAATCTCTGTGATGCTGCTTAGCACAAAGCGTATGATGATTTTAAACTGTTCGGAGCAGTGTTTTCTTGCTCACCAGAGCAGTACCCACTACGGATAGGGTCACATTCCACGCCCTGCTACCTGATTTATGAATATATATAATAGCAGTCCCTAGCGACCAAGATAGTTTCCGTAGTGGTGCGAGGGGGTTGAGGGTTGGAAGAGTGGGGCGTGGCACGAGTAGCTGCTTCCTTATGTTGAGCGAAAAAAACTCATTTATCGCAGCTACTATTAATAGGAGTGCGCACTCCGTTTTTGGCCGTTTGGCCTAGTTGCATCAATACCTTACTCCGTACATGTACATGTAAATTCGATATGTAGATATAATCCATCTCATTTTCCACGATTGCATCATTCCACACATAATAACGGGTACCGTGCTCTTTCGTGCGATTGCCATGGCGGTAGCGAACAGCCATAGAGAGTATGCTCATGGAGTATGCTCTAGAGGAGTTGGTCAAGCGTATGTAGACTGTTGAAAGCCAGACGCGTCATCCGGGCGGAAAGGGAAGCATCAACATCAGGTGCGTGCACGCGCTGGGGTTCCAAGTTGAAAGTGCTTCATGCTTGAAGAGTCATAACTTCAGTCCACGTCATGTTATGCAAGCGGATTCTGTCCTGGTAGGAGTCTGGAATTTTGTGCTGCAAAAATGAGGCAAGCATACGGAGTACATCATATGTACACTACATACGGGTGGGTGGTCAGGGCGCTGGATGGTGGCGGGAGGCACCCGTGACTCGTTAGCAGCTCAGGAGCCATTGTCGTGAGCCAATTGAAATGAGCCGCCGCGCCTGTGTGTTCTCCAACCACCTGCCTCGTCACCAGCTGCCTCGATTTATGCCTGGTTCACTGCCTCGTCTTTGCCTTGTGTCGGCGCCCTCGTTCATCGAGACGGCCATAGCTTCCCTCTCTTGCGCTTCTTGTAATATACACATCTGCTCCTATTTGATTGCTGCTTCCCACGTCTACGTAATTCGGGACAGCCATTCTCTAATGCCATCCGCTTCGCGTCCCTCCTCCCACTTCTTCCGCGCGCTGATCACGATTCTGATGCAAAGGCGTCACTGGCGACGCCGACGACTATGTGTGTCTCTATTTGCCGCGCACTTTTCTGTCGTTTTTGCGGCGTTCAATCAACACATCTGAGCTAACTCTTGTTCTCTCCAGTAGTACCATGTACTAGGCGAGATTTCTCGCACATGCATGCCGTCTCTCACAACTTCTCCAAGAAGGCGGTAGTCCCGTACATTCGACACAAATCGTCGTATTACCCCCTTTTCCAAATGGCCGTCGACCCTCTCTACACCGCCAATACCACACCGAACCCCTTTGACATATACAATGACGCTGGCGTTCCGCCTCAGCAGACCGTTCCATCTCTACCTCATGGAAATTGCAATTTCGTGGATTTGACTCCAGGGGCCAATGGGACCACATGCGGCTGTCGTCGCTTCTGGCCCCGTCAAAACTTGGGCAGCTCAGTTGTTAATCAAACGGGCTGGTGTATGTGTGCTCACCACGCATGCTACCATGATCAGGGACCGCATGACCGCCGGCAACAACAGCCCGAACAGCAAAACTTGGTTGCCCCCGCTAAACAGGAGAATGAAAGCCACCGTAATACTGGATGCGAGCCTTCAACTCCGGTTGTTGACGTGTCCATGCAATATGTTGAGGCGACTTGGCCTGCGCTGGACTTTACAGCCTTCAGCCCTGGAGTACCGCTGTCCTTCGTTCATGATTTGCCTGGGATAACGGGGAGACTAGCAAGTTTGACACTCATTCCCCACCGTCAGAATCCATGCCTGACACACTAGCTTGGGATGACTGCCTTGAACCTCCTGCCGGATCCTGCCGACAATCTGGACACCCAGAAGCTGGTGCCGTGCCAGGTTCTCTTTCACAGCAGCTGAATTTGTCACAGACCACTTCCATCACTTCCTCCGCCCAAGCCGGAAGCACGAGGCCTTTCGGGGAGTAGGTCTCGATACACTCTCTAGGAAAGCTGCTGCTCCGGACATGCCTCGTTCTCGAGATTCCCTCGAAGGCGGTAAAGCCCGGTCTGATTACCAACTAACGGACGGACGTCGACTAGACACCCCTTCTGTAGTTGCAGGCCTTGGTGGGAAGGACGTCGAAATCACTCAACCAGGAACTGCTACTCAAACAGAACCCCGAACTGGTGCTGCACATCATCAAGAACACTCCCGCAAAACGCTGCGCAATTTATCCGACACCATCTGCGGACACGAAGAGCGTTTGGACCGACTGGAGACTGTATCGTTCTCTGCCATTGGCCACGAGGAGTGTTTGGATAGACATGATCACATGGACTTACGGGTGACTGAGCTCGAGCAAAGGGTGGAGGGGGTAGAGAAGACGTTGGGACCCAATCCACAGAGCATTGACGTTGGAGATGATGACGGCGCCACAAGCGTTGCGTCGACAACTGCAAGCACTGCGAATCGTTTCAACCCCGACGACATTATGAACCATATCAGCAATCTTCAAGCTCGCGTCACTCATATGCAGTCTTTCCTCCCTTCACAGGGCTACGCGTGGACTGTCGAGGTTGTCTTCTTACCTTTCCCGCTGAACAGGCTCTGGCAAGACATGTCGCAATTCGGAGACGACCACACCGTCAGCAGTGACGATTGGACCCAGATGCCGATGACTGCGAGCAGCGTGACAATGCGATCGCAGTCTCCCTTTGTGGCGATTGGGCAGCTGCGGATCGAGAAGCCGAGTGGCTACATCCTCGTGCTTGCGGAGACAAGAGCACTCAGGATAGGCGACTGCGCAGTCGTGGATTGATACAAACGGTTTCTTTTTGCAGCCCGGACGCCAAGAGTGTACATGCCGCTGTTCACAAAGCATTTGAAGCAGAATTCCGAACGATGGGCATCGCCACTCGGCGTGATACCTCCAATGCCGTGGTTTCCCAGTATCTCGGTCTTCAGGAGGCTTGGGTCCCTCTCCGAAAAATACACAAGGATTCAAGGCTTCGGTTCCTGAGTGCGGCGGAAATGCTGACACCGGTATCGTGGGATGTCAATTTCCTGCACTCCGTCACCATGAGGGCGGTTCAACCCAGACTTTTCATCACACACCCCGACGCGTATATTCAGGACTATGGTGCTTATGAGGCCGGCTGGACTTGGCAACGTATCCGAGATATGGACGAAGTCTGCCCTGATGTCACAGAATCCCAAGAAGCCAGAGAAGCTGACGCCGTGGAACATTGCTGGCTCTGGAACGCTCAGCTTGACGAAGCCCCAAAAACGCTAACAGTGCTCAATGTCCTACAAAGCTGCGAGCGCAGATCGGCCTCACCACTCGATCCTGGTCCAGCGACATCAAAGAGACCGTCGAGATCTATGAGTCCCTTTGTTGTTCGAGGTCCACGTCAGATGATATCTGGCCGCCAAGCTCCAAAACCACCTCATGTTTGCACTACTTCCGTCCCCAGCGTCTCAGCCGGTCGACCGACGCCCGCCAGTGCTGGTCGTCGGCGAATCGTTTTTCATGGTCAAAGCCGGCAATCGTCACCTTTTGCACGCGGTCTCTCACAGTCTGGCGTGCAGAAACGACTGCGACGTACACGGTCACCAAGCTTCCCACAACATACGCCGCGCTGGACTGTGTCTCCCAGTCCTATCCCGCCGGGCCTCACCGAGCGAGGTATAACTCCCTCGCTTATGCGACGCCGTATAGCAATGTGCCATTGCAGGAACTGCGACCAGTCAGAGGCGGCAGTATGGCCCGCAGCACGGCCGATCAGCTAGGCGTAGAATATGCGACGGATGAACTATTTGACATTGAGATATACGATAGCAGGTCTGATGAATCATATTCAGATAACGAAAATGCCGGCGACGACGACGAACAGAGCGTTTCGAGTCATGCAATGGGCTTGACTCACATATTCGTCAACATGCATCGTGACTCACAGGATCGGCAGCTGCCTGAGGATGAGGCTTGGCCGGGAATCGAAGACCAAGCTCATGCCTCTGACGGAGAGAACCAGGACCCGCACCACACATCTCCAGAGGACCAAGTCAGCAACGCAAGCAGTCAACCGTCTGAATATCCCGCCACAGAGGGGCTTGGCCGATGGACCATGACGGTGATACAGGCTTCCGCATCCACGAGGATCAAGAATGAACTTTTTGCGTTCAGGAACTTTGGATATATTACCCGCGACTAGCTCGAGCGATGCATCGGTCGGTGTAGGAACAAATTTTTGGCCCCAGGCTGATATCTTTCCTGTCTCAATTTCTTTCCTGTCTCAATTTCTTTTCTGTCTCAAATTCTTTTTGTTTTTTTCCTTTTCGGGGAAGTTTTCTTTGGTCATTCTCTCCTCGCCTTTTAGGGGTCACACATGTATTGGCAAATCTGTCACAGAAGGCGTTAAAGCGACGTGTGTGTATTGTTCATTTTGGTAACGTATGAAATCACGAATGGCTATGAGATGAATTGGAGTACTCATGTGGGATTTGCTCAGGGTATACCAATGTCGGTACACGATTAGATGGAGAGTCTATGACCGTGTCGAGAGCGTTTGGATCGATGAGAAGGAGTTCGGAATACCCGGGGAGAAATGACGAAGGGTTGTCTTTTCATGTGTGTATGTGAGGGCGCGACATTGTAGGATTTAGGTCGATCTCGAAACTCCACTACAATAGTACCGAATACCACTCATGCTGATGAAACTCAGTCTCTGCCGTGAAGACTTCCAAGCCTAGTCCACATGCGACATGAAAATACTCGTTCTTATGTACAAGGCACACCGTAGTCGAATATGCATGAAGCCTACCGTTCTGTCAACGCTCCTCTTCAATTCTTTGAACAACCCCACTGTCTAGTTTGGGTATGTATGTATAAATCGTTGTCCCTCTCCTTCGCCCATGAACTCCCGTCATCAAGGGTATCGTCTAGCCCGCCAGCAAATTTCTCCAAAAAGAAAAAGAAAGAGACAAAGAAAAAGACTTCACTACAGTTTAACAAAACGAAAACCCTGATGCTTTGCATGCCAACCTCTGTGTCTCGAATTGTCTGACATCTTTCTATCCGCGTGCCGGGATGAAACCGTCCTCACGAATATGGGAAGACGCCGCGATAAAAAGGTGCTCGCCATCTTCTATAACTCCGCAGCCTTTCTTACTGCTTAGCACAGGGATATACATACTACCCAGAAAGCCAGTATCCAAAACTCCGTATATCGCATGTTTTATGCATGCATAATGCCATTTCAGCCAGCGAAATTTCGCGGACGCTGAACCGTGTACCTAAACATTGCTCATAATGAATGTAGAAAGGTAACAAACAAACTCCATCACATGAGTCATCCTTTTTCTCAAATGTGTTCCCCACTGCTAGAGCATTCTCAGTACCAGGTGCCCTTGGGATCCAGCTTGTACAGAATTTGACATTGGACTCGTTGGCACATTTTGGACCGACTGAGTTGCTTGAACTTAGGTCCAGTAGGTCCTGTGACGTAATGATATTGTCCAAATAGCCGCCATTGTCGGATATCAGCTAGGGTGTACAGGCGATCTCCCCAGTAACCGTTGTAATGAAACCATGACGTGGGGGCATCTGGATTCTTGGCTGCAGGAACCAGACTAGGCGTGTGCTTAGCTTGAAAGGTTTCCTCGTCCAGCTGGGTATGTTTTTCTAGCTTGTAATTGTAATGATATGCGTAGTTATTCAATGCTGGGTCCCACAGTGGCCCTTTGTCGCTGACGTCCTTGAGCATCTTGAAAGGCAGCACGTACGGATGGTCGCCTGGTGTCGCGTACATGGCATGAGATCCCACTGCAGAGTAAATGACGGGACGGTTGCCACGCTTCTCGACAGCTTCCCATCCATATGCTTGTCCGCCTTCATGCTCCGAGAAGAAGATGCCGCGGGGTATTCCATGTTCGAATCGGATCATACAATGCTCCCAGTCACCAACGTGGTTGCCAAAACGAATGCCAAGAACGGTTTGTCCAAGGTTGTACGAGTAGAAGAAGAACCAAAATGCATCGACGATGCCTGAGCCTTTGTCCACCAAGATGAGCACTGCGGAGCTCGGGAATATCCGTTGACATCGGGTTTATGACCACGGCGCTGAATGTGGAGCTCACCGGACAAGGGTCGTTGTTGGTGTTGAGAGTTACGGGGCCACGGGTCAGATAACCTGTGCAAGGGACGATCCTTGTTCACATCGAACCAAGTCGTGCGCTCGCCTCTCAGCAGCTCGCCTCGGTCGTTGTTGCCTTCTTCATCGCCGTTGTCATCGTCATCAAAGGGGTTGGGAATATTGTCATGACTGTGAAGCCAAGTCGGTCGGCTTTCCACGTCGTCTAGGCTGTGCAGGGTCACCACTCCTTTGTGCTTGTTGAGGCTATCAAGATTGTTCAGTGTCAACTTCTCATCGGTGGTGTTGACCGGCTCGTCGTCGACAACTACATCCATGTGTTGCACGTGTTCCCGAATGTCTGATGGCCAAAATTGCTCGCCTGAGTAGAGGTGTACTAAAGGCGCATGGTGAACAACGTATTCGGGGACATCCTTTGATGTTCTTCGCCTTTGGAAAACATTTTTCTTCTTTCCAGGTCGCTTCGCATATACTGGGCCGACGTTTCCGGATGGAATGTCTTCCCACGAAAAGGGCTCTGTGACTCTCTTGCGAAGTTCGCCCCGCACTTGGTCATCTGTTGAGGAAATATTGATGAACCCTGGAAGTGCGGCCGGATCACGTCGCAAGTGATGTAGACCACAAAGACTGAGCCAGCGACACAGCTGACGGTCAATCCAGTAGGGGCTACTGCTTACCCAAAGACTGTCGCGAGCCCGTCGAGCTGGGCCATGGCTGGTCGGGTCAAGTACCCGGGGCACAAACCAGTCGATGAAGGAGGCGGCCAGAAGAAGTATCAGGACAATGAAACCCCTCCGGAGCCAGTTCATGACTGCGTCTTTGGGTAGCTGTTGACCGACTCTCGTGACACTTGTTCCTCCGAGTCTTGAGGTCCGAACAAACGTGGCGGATCGGTTATTATGTCGTCGTATGCTTGGTCTTATCGTCTGCTGAGTCAGCAAGCCGAATCTTGTGAGGGCGAGTTGTTTGCCAGTCGACGTCAAAGGCAAGTCTCGGTTCGTTCCGGATCGGTCCACTGCACGGTCAAAGAATCAAATATTGAATTGGCGGTTTACTCCAACGATGGATTGAGCGAGAGGAGTATGGTGCATGCGGTTCAGAATATTGACAAGCCGAATTTGGAGAGCGGCGGTGGTAAGCTGCGGTGGTTGAGCGCAGGCGGGCGTCAGGGGATTGCAGGGGCTGTTTACAAAACGGATGGCGTTGCGCAGTTGGCAATTGGGGTTGAAGGGTAGGGAGCAAGAAAGATTGACAGAGAAAACTCGAAATAGCCCAGCTATGAGTGCATATCAACGAAGAATAATTGTGAGAGGATGGCGGCGCGCCTGGCGGCTGATAGAGTGGTCGACACTATATCAGGTATCTAGAGGAGAAGAATGTGTCGCAGGGTGAGAGAGGGTGTCGAGGGAACAGGTACGAAATACGAAACGAATACCATGCAGACAAGCCAAAGAGTGTGGGAACGGGCAAGTGTGAGGGTGTGCCATGAAGTAATGTTAGAAGGGTTGCAGCTGCCAACTCGGCCACTAAACCGCTAGGCAGTGGGCACTTTCAGTGCCTCTCTTACTTAACTGATGGGTCGTTTATTATTAGCGGCACCTGCCCGACCCCAACGCCAGTGCTGCTTCATGACAGCGGCAAATGTACAGTGGGTGTACGGAGTATGTACATTTTGTAATAGCCATCAGTGCAAATCTCAACACGCAGGGTAGCTAATAAAGGTGCTTGCTTGCCCAATGTGTCACGATCTGATCTCATCAACAAGAGCACAAAAGCCTCGAACGCTTCGAACGCTTCGGCCCTTTCGCTGATGTTCGATATCATCAGTCCACAATGGGAGAGTGTCTGTTTTCATACATGTATTCCTGCTTTGCCGTGTCACCTGAGAGTTGTTCGGCGGAACCACCGGATCAAGACTGAAATGGAGCAGCAAGTCTTCTTCTCCTGACTAAACTTATCACAACAACAGGAAGGCCACCACCACACACCTTACCTGCGTCCACAGCCGTTGCGTTGGACCTCTTCACGTGTATCTTGAAAGTCTCATACCTATATGTAGCGGCCGAATCGCAGGTTCAAAGGGTCAGTCTATTGCCTGGGCGCAGACTTCATTGACATAGGTCTCGCTGATGCCGAATACCTAGGTAGATGGCTTGTTTCTTCGGTCGTGTAGCCGTCGGCTCGCGTGGGCAGATTCAGGTTATTGGAAGACATGGCGAGTTGGCTTGCCGTCTTCGGCGGCAACAAAGGCACTACAGATGACCGCGTTGATCGGGAAAGAATGGCCAAAACTGGCACATGGAATCGATACGACATACTATCCGTAGACGTCGGTCAGGGAAATGAGGGAATGACAGGAAGGTTGGTGGTACACCTCTTCATTAAACCTCGCTGCACATAATTTGTTGATGCGAGTAAATATAATTCTCCGGGTGTTCGCTCGACAGCACTGTCTGTCCTCGATAAGTTTTTCATCAACGCGACGGTTGAATTTTTTTCTAATGTCCAGAGTTTGTTTTTCTACGCTCTTTCTCTAGTAGATGCAGTTCTTGGTTTGCACAAAACACAAGAGTATAGTCCGCAGAGTCACAGGTTGACAGGCCAAAACGAGACGAATATAACATGAATGCCGTAAATGTTATGCGCTACGCTATTATACAACTGGTGAAGCGAGTTTGTCGTCTATTCAGAAAATCTGGCTAGACCTCGCCCCAACTGCCCATTGGCCCGTTTGATGCGATCGCTGACCCAGTTCCCAATGTCCCGCCAATGTCCCAATAGTGCCGTGATGAGCAACTACTTTTCCTGGCCGAACGTTTTGTGCTCTGGCTGGCGCAACTGCTTTGGTGACGTAGAGCCACGGAGCTAGTCGGAGTGGCAACTTTGAACGATCGCCATTCCACCGGTCGAGTTCGGGCAATGAGTGGATGGTGCTGTCGGATACGAGCTACCTTCGCAGCATTGTCTTGTGGCGTCGATGTGGCGTGATGTGTTGCGGAAGATGGTGATGATGTACTGGAGCGGGATGTGAAGCGTGAAACAAGGTATCGAAAGACTAGTTTGATATCCAAGCTCTTCTCCCACTCCTCCTTGGAAAAGCCGCCTCCAGTCATGTCGACATCTTCCATCTGGTCATTACCACGTTGCCTACGGCTGGGAATTTCAATGGGCTGGGAATTGGGATTCATCGTGGGCTGAAACTCGGGTACAAAATCGTGGCTTGTTTTGTCGGGTTCAGGCACGGACCTTGCCATGCCAGCATCGCTAGACTCTGGTATAACTGGCAGTCCAGCATATGGGAGAGACATGTGCTGCGTTTTGGAATATGTGGCAAAGGCCCCTGGGTGAGAGGATAGATGGGTGACAAGAATACCAAGTTCTCGTGATAGTCTTTGGATGATGCGCAGCTGCCACGATGCTTGATCAGTCGACTCTGAGATGGCTTGAGCTCCAGACTGAAATGCACGGGTTGTTGATGATGGTGAATCTTCGTGTGCAGCTGGTAATTCTTCTCCCAATAAGATAGAAAGCATTGTATCGTCGATGCCGAAAAGATCCTTGATAACCTTGCGCGTAATTCTAGCGACCAAGTTCTCTTGATCTTCTTCTTCTTGATATGCATCCTCGTCATGCCAAGTTAGGTTGTCAGCTTCGATACAAGTTGAGCGTTTCGAACGATGCATAGATGCCAGTGACTTCTGTCGCCGTCTCGTCTCTCGCTGTACCTCGTCTATCAATACTCGACTATGTTCAAGACGCCATGCCTCGATTCGTTGTCGTTTCTCCTCCTCGTGGGGAGACACTTCCTCAAGTTTACCTGGGTGTGGTCAAAACTGTCTTGTCTTCGACGAATCTTGCGGGGTTGAACTTCTCGAATTGATAGAGCTGGTCCTGGGCATCTGTGCCAATGACGGGGCGATCCAAGCGGAAAGAGCCAAGTCCATCGTGCGAGGGGAAGACTGGGGATGCGTGTTGGCCATGTTGTGACAGTATCAAACCAGGCACTGATCGGAAGTCGGGAAGATGGCTGTCCAAACTGTCCAGCTCGGCATCTTCGTCGGCAACTTGATCGTCGAAAGCTGATAAGGCTGACGATTGCTTGGCATCAGATACTTCCTCAGATCGTGCGACGGTTTTCAGGCTAACCAGATCACTCAGCTGCGATCTGCCGGGAGTCTCGAGTGAATGCTCCGACTCGGTGAGATACGATGAAGTCGTGACATCGGTAGGGGAGAAAAGAGAACCCAAGCCTGCGAACCCTCAGGCTCCCTCTCAGAAGAAGAAGGTTTCGGTAGAACAGCGACCGTATCATCTTGTAAGAAAATGGGGCGAGGGACTCGCTGTGCGGCCTGCCGGGTTGGCTGCTGGAAAGCCATTGTGCCTGCAGTCCGAAACCACAGGTTGTTGGCAACTGGGCAGGCAGGGGCGGAAGCCGATGAGTCGATGGTGATGCGATAAGAGCGATATCTGTCGAGCAAGTACGAAGTACGGAGTACATACACTCCGTATTCGGCAGGGTGGGGCAAGGTTTGACAAAGATGTGCGTATACTCCTCGCAAGTGTCGAGGAAGCGACGCCAACAAGGTAACAGTCCAAGATAGTGAGGGTGACTGGAAACGATCCGGGATGAAAGAATCAGGCGATGAACGATGAACGATGAACGATGAACGCAGTCGAGGAGGCCTTTTTGGTTTGGGTGCGTGATTTGGTGGAGCAGACAGGTTAAGAGACGGCCATAGGGCGGCTCTGAATGTCATTTGGCCCTGCCTGACCCCTTTCTTTGCTTTGTTGGGATCACACCAATGTGGATGCTAGTCTGAAACGTCATCGACACTAATAATCTCCTTAGAGACGATAAGGCTCCAGGTACGTGGTAGGCCCATTTTATTGCTGTTGATTGGGCGCAGTCTGGAGTGACGATGATTTTGATTGGATCAAGCCCTGTCACCTATGTACCTGGAGCCTTATCGTCTCGGAGGAGATAATGAGGGCCAGTTGACGCTCACTCACACCCATCACGCCCATCAAGTGGGGTGGGTGGGCAAGCAGATGATGGCGCAAATCGGTGAATGGGTGGAAAATAAGTCGACCGTTCAAACCGTCCGGTTCAGGCGAACTTTTGAATCTTGCGTTTTGCCCAGCAACTGGCATTGAGTCGTTAAGTGACGCGATCTAGGTCGCGGTCTACGTAGGTTCCCAGTCTGCCAGTGAACCAATGTTGCCGCTCCTCCGTCTCGCTGGACGTCCGTGGTACGTGCCTGGGGCCCTCTGTTACTATTAGTGTCTTTTAATTAATTTGCATTCTCGCTCTGGTGTCGCAGCAGTGTATTTGTCAATAATAAGTACACAATGATCTGCACGGTGTGCTTTGACTCGGGTGATAGGAATCGACCTGTCTCCCCAGTCGACGTCACTGGCCGTTTGTCACAGTGTACACATGGAACGTAGAATAGACCTCATGTCTACACCTTCATATATCGCCAGAACACTAGTTGAGTCAGATTCTGACTTTATGAACAAGTTCACCTGGCGTATTTCCTCTTGTCTTCCTTGGCGATAATGGCTGCGTGCCTTTCTCAGTACTGATCTGAGAATTTTTACAGAAAAAGTAGGTTCGGAATTGAAGACACTTGACACAAAAGGGCAGCCTATAGTCCACAGAAACAATTATTAAATATCTCAGAGCGACTTGGCAACCAAACTTCGTCAACCTTTTCCTCAGAGCCCACCTCGATCCCATGGTTGACATCTCCTCCTACTACTCATACTTTCACTACAATAATCCATTCACGAACTTTTGCCCAAGTTTGGGATGCATTGTAGATCACACAAAGTCAAGAGCATATGCGACTGAGATGACAAGTGATCAATGCAGTATAACTTGATTTGCCAATTGCGACCACTCTAAAAGGTCTTTATCTGACATGCCAATTTGACGCCATCCTTAAAACCATGAGAACCAGAAACCCTTTTAAGCGGAGAAAGCGTCAGGAAACGGCGCATATTCTCCTCCAGAGAGCCGTGGTTGCTGAGGAACTGAACATAAGCACCATCAACCTTGACACGACCAGCAGCCTTGCGCTCGAGGTACTCATCGCGGCGGAGGGAGTGAAGCCCCAGTTCTTGGAGATAATGATCTTTTGGCGACCTGGAAATTTGTACTGAGATCGGCGCAGAGCCTCCAAGGCGAGACCACGGTCTAAGAATAGACTTGTTAGGCAATAATGAAAAAGGACACGAGTAATGAGGATTTAACATACTGGAGTCACGAGTGCGAACGCTCATGATAATCTGACCAATGTTGACACGGGCAACAGTGCCGTTGGGCTTACCCCAGGCACCCCGCATACCAGTCTGCAGTCTATCGGCACCAGCGCAAGACAACATTTTGTTGATACGAACAACGTGGAAAGGGTGAGCGCGGACACGTAGGTGGAAGCCTTCCTTTCGGAGTGCTTGACCAGGTACTTGTTGGCGCAAATACGAGCGGCCTCGAGGGCCTCGGAACTCAGCTGCTCATACTCGTTGGAGACCAAGTGGATGCACAGAGGGAAGTCGTCGACGTTGGCACGCTTGCGGCCAAGATCGAAAATTCTGATCTTGGGGTCGGGGACACCACGATTGAACCGCGACTTAGGGAACGGCTGGAGACGAAGAGATAAATCAGCATGTTAACTCAACAGAGAATTCTGACATCGCGAAATCGCCGTATGGCTCTCGTGGTTTGAAGGCTTTTGCACCGTCCGGCCAATCTTCCAGCGCACAAAGCAACGAAATAGAAAGTTGAAATCACACGAATTTCATTGCCGTTCGAAATGGTCACATCGTGTCGATGGGATCTATCTCACCTTGTTCTTGCAGTATCGGTAGCAACGAGCAGGACGACGAGCCATCTTGTCGGATTTTGCTGAGAGTTAGGGTTGGTTATTATGTGTTTGGGCGAAAGAAATCCAACTGAAGACCTAGCCTACCTCTCCGTAAACGCACTACTTCGATTTCAAAGCAACTTCTTGGTAAGCCGGAGTGGTGCCATTCGCTTAAATTCCGGCGTTTTAGGGCTGTGACGGACCACGATCCAAATATGATTGGTGAGACTATCATGCATGACCCACCTGCCGATGCATCCCTTTTTGAAAATTTTCAGTATAACTCTGGCTTTCCTATCCCTCCTCAGCAAAGTCAACTATCCGTCAAGTCGCCCAGAGTCGATTTAATTCAAGATGGCCCCTCAAAAGAAGAACAAGAAGGATGCCAACAGCATCAACTCCAAGTTGGCCCTGGTCATGAAGTCTGGAAAGGGTAAGAAACTACAACAATTCGCGTTATCACCGTCGAAAAAAATTTGGTCGGCCAATTTGTTTTCGAGTCGAAGAGTCATATTTGAGATCCAGCAGTGGATCATGCCGATGAGAAAGCAGAGCTTATGCTAACTTTGACATCAGTTACTCTGGGATACCGATCGACTCTCAAGTCATTGCGATCTGGCAAGGCCAAGCTGATCATTATTGCTGGCAACACTCCCCTCTCCGAAAATCCGAGTTGGAATACTACAGCATGTTATCCAAGGCTCCCATCCACCACTTCTCTGGCAACAATGTAAGTCAAATTGTGTAATTCTGCGTCAAACCTCCAGTGGAATCATGCTCTTGATGTCCTTGACAAATACGACATCGCCGTCACGTCATGAGAAGTTGATGTCTTCTGCTAAGCGAGGTCAAACCTTGTGATCTGCCCAGAGAAAAAGTCTTCAAATCAGACTTTGGAGGGTTCATTTGGCTTACACAATATACCAACAGATTGAGCTGGGCACTGCCTGCGGTAAGCTCTTCCGCTGCTCTACCATGGCTGTTCTCGACGCTGGTGACTCGGACATTCTCAGCGATCAGCAGGCCTAAATAGGCCAGCTGGCTCTACATTTTCGGCGTTCCGGGGTAATAATGGGATGGCAATTTGAGGAAAATACCAGTCAATGTTCAACGATCATGCAAAGCTTTGACAGAGGGCCTAACCAATGATTTGATGGCATCGGTAATGCCTATCCAAGACCGTGCTGCTTTTGTAGTCTATTGAGCAGTCGATATCGGCAGGTGATCACTTCAAATATAAAAAGACAACTGATGACCATGTTACTCCCGCTACTCTCGCCTTTAATTACATTTTCTGCTGTGAGATTTGCATTCATGAACTCGTATCTTTGCACATTGTATGACGTGAAACAGAGAATTTTACTCTCAAGTGCATCGATAACAAAGGACTGGGACTGTAGAAATACAGTTTCCCTTTTGGTGATGTTTCCTTTCATGATACATACTGTCGGACGAAGCTCCTGGTCGCTACAAACAGCGAGAGCATACAATCCATACCCTCGCTGTAATAAGAAATTACGATCCAAGAGGTGTTCCTGAACAGTCACAGTCTCGATCAGACAAACTAGTAAGACTCCAGTTATCAACAAAGGGAAGCCATGGTACCCCGTGCGGAGTGCATGGTGCTTGTTCCTATAATCTGCGATGTGGATTAGCCGTGCGGCGATCTGCGTCCAAGCACATGCAGCCTCTCCTCCCCAGACTGTTATTAGAAAGCCTACCAAAGGCTGTTGGGGACAGTTAGGCCATTGGGAGGAGAACTCCATCGTCGCTCGAACATCCCCACGACAAGACAGACGTTATAAGTAGGGAGCGTTTATGGAGCATCCTCTGGCGTAAGGAGCATCCCTTTGTGGCTAGGAAGTGGCTTAGACATCCGTTACCGGCCACCCATAGTAATTTGTATAGTGACCAAGTCTAATGTATTAAACGCGTTTATGATACATATAATGTAATGCTGCCTTGCATTATATGGATATATAGACTATAAAGCTATTCACATAGCTATAATTAAATTAACTTAATAACAAGAGTTAAGGTCTTATATTAATATAATTAAGCCCGCTTCCTCCTGTATCCAAGCTTTAAAGAGCTTTAAAGGTAAATAAGGCTATTTACGAATTTTTACGAATTCTAGTGGTAAGGGCTTTGTGTCTTGATTGCCTTACTAATCTGCAGCGGAGCCCGACATCGGGCGCTTACACACGCAAGCCACAGAGGGGATGCTCCATAAACGCTCCCTATAAGTACTTCCCTGCGCACTGTTTCATGTAGGATCCCGAGACAGGCGAACTGGATCAATTGGCAACGTGGTCGCTGTGAGCCACTGAACTGCTGGTTTTGCATTGTTTCCATTAATCTGAGATACAACAAAGGCAATTGATGATTGTCCATCTTTCGCATCGTTATACGTTTGCATGTTTGTCCCAACCGTGTTGTGTCCTCGGCGATTTGCGTTTGTTTTGCACTGATGCGTTGGGATTGTACCCTTTGACAGTCATAACGCACCAGGCAGATCACGGGACCCACACCACCTTCGATACATGCATGGTACTTCTAAATAGGCTCAATAGCTCTCCCCTTATCGCATTGTGTGGCATTCTTTATAACGGTCTTTGTGATGTCTACATACGGAGCATTGAAGAAATTGAAATTAGTAACTTTAGGACGAACAACCTCTGTAACTCGGAGATAGTTATCGCGGTCGATGAAAACTGTGAACAAGAGCGGCCTGCCAATGCAGGCACCTTCCAACCTATCTATGGTCTCCCGTTATGGCTGCAACGAATGTCAGTCCCTTTATGTACATCCGGAAATTGCTGGGACTTTTATTGTAGTGAGGTTTGTACGAATAATCAAGTACCTGTCATATCCCTAGACTGATTGGTCCACTAATAGCTGGTGCCTTATGACTGTCAAAGGGATGCGTCTCGACAGAGAAAATAAATAAAATGCTCTCCGCACGGGGAAACCATGGATATGCAAGGTTAGCCGACGACGTGCCAATCCCGTACGCGGCATGAAATCTGGCCGCTGTAATATTGTATGCGCATCTTCATGACTCGGTCCCTCTGATAATAGCATGGCAGCAGACCAAACAGTGTCTACGGGTACGTACAATGTACTTCACGTACTCCGCACACAAACAATGCACAACTGTCTATGCCATAAGTGGATCCAGCCGACAGAAGGGGATGGTCCTAGCAAAGCACAAGTCCAGGCACTCCGTACTAACTAATATAACGGGGACGAGCATGAATGGACAGGAAATTGGTACTATCAGAACGGGGCGTCGACAGATATGCCTTTGTTGCCTGGTCCCTCCACATGCACACCGTGACAGAGAATCCATAACACTGTCTTTGAGGTGGGCTGTAACACCTGGCTAAACCGCTCGGTCACCTTGAGAACGACTTGTTGTTAAAAACTTAGAAGCTTCCTGTGTGGCGCTGTGCTCGAGCATCCTTTCCATATTCTTTCACATTATCTCTCTGTTTGCGCATTCCAAGTCTTGCGCTCTATTCAACATACACGAACATGTCAACCGCATCTAAAAGGCCCCCTTCTGGCGGTGTAGGGCGAGTCTCGACTGAAGCGAGTCCTCCGTCGCCCGCAACCTCTCAAACACGAAGCACGACTCAGAAGTCGTCGACGCCGGTGGGACACGCTCGCACAAGATCCGTCCGAGCTGGCACTCCCGTCTCTGCTCGTGCCGCTGCTGTCCGCAGAGACTCTTCCGACACCCGGGCGGAGGCTACTTCCGCCCTCGAGGACCTGCAACAACGACTCCAAAGGAGGAAAAGCTCTCGGAGCAGCATAAGACACAAGCCGAAGTATTGCAGTCAAAATTGGACGAAGCACTCAAAGATGCGGCCAAATGGGAAGAACAGCTTCACGAGATTGAAGAACAGCTTGAGGCGCTCCGTCACGAGAAAAAGGACGCTACTCGTCAAATTCGGGAGATGGAGACAATATACGAAGCGGAGCGCAGCGCCATCCTCAAAGAGAAGGAAGAACTAGCCAACAGAGAGGAAGAGATGCAGACGGTGATTCAACGATTAAAGGACAGCTTGGCTCAGAGGAACATTAACGACGACGAACCTAGGCAATCAAGACCAGGTACCATCCACTGCTCAAGTCCCATGTCTGATACCTTTTTTGCTATGATCCAGCTAATGCCTAATGCTCTTCCCTTTGTTTATAGGTAATTCATCGCCATCCCTCGATGGCAGCAGCTTTGCGCCCCCGTCGTCAATACAGCGAAGTGACTCCCGAAACAACTCCAAACTCATCCTTCAGAAAGACAAACTGATCGAGTCTCTGAGGTTAGAGCTTGCAGAGGCACAGATCAAGCTGGTTGAATCGGAAAATCAGGGTGGGGGCAGGTTGCAAGAAGTTGATCGCCTGCTCATGGAAGCTCGCATGGCCAACGCTCGCCTCATGGAGGACAACGAGAGTTACCAATTACTGCTTCAGGAGAAGACCCTTAAAGGGGATTTCGGCCAGAGTGATTTCAGCTACATGAGTACCGGGGCAAATCAGGATGCCCTCAACGCACTCGAAGGCAAGACGGGAGGCTCGAGCCTGGCGGATGAGCTATCTGATGCTACCGAGGCAGAGAGTGAAGGTTACCGCCGCCTGGAAGCTGATCTCAAATCGTTGAAGGAGCAGAACAAGGCGCTCACGCTGTATATTAACAAGATTATCGAGCGCTTGCTGCAACATCAAGAATTTGAGTCCATTTTGGATCAATCTGGGGAGGTCAAGAATGGACCAGTGAACACGAACAAAGACCTCCCCGCGGCACCGGGACCCGATGCTGCGAACGCCAATGCTTCGTTGCTCCAGCGCGCCAAATCAGTTGCCATTGGGCATTCGAAGCCAAAGCCAAAACCTCTGTCATTCACGCCGTCGGCGGCGCACTCGGCTCATACTGATCCCGAAACAGCTCCGAGCATTCCTATTGGAAATCTCGGTCGGTCTACGAGCACTAGGCGAGCAACGTCCCGTCCGCAAAGCGAACAGTTTCCTGGAGGCGCGAGTCTCGTTAGTCAGATGTACAGAGGATCAGATGGTCCCGTCTCTCCGCCACTGGGTAACAGGCACTCGCAGTCGTTCTTCGGGCCGCCAAGCCTGACGAGCAACCCCAACGTTGCAGCTCGTTATCCGAGCGGAAGTCAGGCTTCATCAGGCAACTTCCCGGAATGAGGAGCGAGACCTCAAGCTTGAGTGGTGAGTCTGGAGAACTTTCAACATCGACGCCGCCATCACAGTCGCCTCCTCGATCACATAGCGACAAACAGACCACCTTTTCTGGCGGTAAACCTCGTCCGTTGAGATTGGTCCAGGAGAACCAGGATGCAGTTAAGGACGGCAATAAGCGAGCAAGCTGGTATTCAGGCTGGAGCTGGAGCGCTAAAAAGGACGAGGCTCAACCTGGCGCTGGCACCGCTCACAATAATACCGCCAACACCGCCAACACCAGTGCTGCCATTCCCGAGTAGCTGATGAAGATGATGTACCAAACATTCTGTATATCTGGCTTATCTGTTAATACTTTTTTTCCCTTCTATATGAACAGACTGGACAAAACCAATGCGGTGAAGCTTCATGGCGTGTACGGTATCATCCTTGGGTTGTTTCAACACGGGGAACGGGGGCTTTGATGTTTGCATACACATGTTGATATTCTGGTATGAATGGGTATGATAAGTGATGAAGGATGGATGGGCTCTCGTGGCATGGAAAGATGACCGGCCATATAGACGTCCGAGAGGAACGAGGTACAAAGACACAAAAGCATTTTATGTCGGTATGACTACAATTGACACAAAATGTATGCATCAACGTTCAAGCATATGCATTTTGGCTTGCCACGATGGCCGCAATGAGCACGTTAAACACGTATGTTAGCAACGGTTTGTTGAATATGTACGCAGTAGCAACTAGGCCCAAAACGGAAGAGGTACCTCTATATGCATTTTTGTATAATTAGGTACGTTCCCGGTTCCACACATATTAGGCAACACGTGCTTGCATCGCGTTACCTTCAAGCTTGTATTACGTGGCCTCGCAACATTATCACTACGTAAAGGGCCCTTTGCATTACTACGGAGCCTGCCTCGCAGCACCTTAGCTCGCCTTATTATTATGCCTTTATTACGTACGGAGTACTCGGCCGCAATGATCAGACTGCACTGCACACACCATTGGATACCTCCGCTATAATTACTGTCGTGTCGAACTCTGACAGGCCCGATGGCTCTAGGAGCCCGGTCCTCTTTCTGCCGCCCAAAATTCCAACACAGTGCTAGATCTCAGAGTTGGCTGACATGGTAGCATAATCAGATGCATGGCCGCCGTGGGTATTGGCAGACGCGTTGTCAACCAGTTCAACCAGGTCTCTTTCCCTTGTTTCCCAAAAAAGGGCCGAACTTCCAGCAGGGCTGGATTTGTCAGCCAGCACGTGAACCAACCGGAGGCACGGAACATTGCAGCAAGCAAGTCATTTATTATTACATGTGGAGTTCCTGCCAACAAGGAATCCAATTGAGCAACCGGAGCAAAAGCTGCGGTGTGTACGGAGTACTCGTGCCGTTGAAACGCATTGATATCTCCTCCGAGACGATAAGGCTCCAGGTACATAGGTGACAGGGCTTGATCCAATCAAAATCATCGTCACTCCAGACTGCGCCCAATCAACAGCAATAAAATGGGCCTACCACGTACCTGGAGCCTTATCGTCTCTAAGGAGATAGTGTGAGCTCCTACCTGGTAAACCAATGCTCAGTATGCGCCTGTGCCGGTCTGACTCTTGATGACGTGTAGAACCCATTTCAGTGCCAGAAAGCCTGTTGAAAACGACAAGTCCAAGTCTGCGAGACAGCCAAGTTTCAGACAAATTTTCCCTGTGGCCACTTTGGAGACTCTGAAATTACTGTAGCGTAGCTGGTAGTCTGGTGTTCGCTTGTCTAGCCTTTTAGCATGAGCGCACTTGCGCTGGTGAAGCTGCTCTTGTGTCTTGACGACGTCCGAATTTGTTGGGCCAGGCACCAGGCACCAGGCAACAAACCGCGGCTCGGTCGGCGGTCCAGCATGATGGAAAGATGACAAAGTGAGACAGACCATCAGAACTAGTGTACAAGCCTCAACATGCCTGACTGACCAACTCATCGGTACGTACTATTGCACATCAACACAGATCACGTCTAGCGAAAAAGCTTTAATGTTAGTCTGTATAAAGACTGAAGACAAAAGCCAAGACAGCAATGCGTCTGCGGATTTCGATTTCGTAAATAAGACGTCGTTTATGGCCGTGGCTTTGCCCTCGAGTCCAGCCTGAGTAGCGTTTGTTTGACTCGATGTCAATCTGACAGTCATCATCATGAAAATGAATGATGTGACAAAATATATAGAAAGAATCAAATGCTGATCAAGCAGTATGTTTCTGTATTTTGCCCAGCTGTCTCTTATTACTGTCGAACCGGCGGGGTCAGCATGCTACTCAAGTACTTCATACATTATGCTACAAACGGTCTGATATTCGGAGAGGCGGGCAAATGTTTTCGGTGTGCTTTTAGCCAGCCGGCCCTGTTTGGTCTGTTGGTCAGCCAGTTATAATATTGCAAACAACAAACGGCTTGGTCCATCCTCACATCACTCACTACCCTCATTGTCGTCTGGCATTTTGCATGGAGTGCAGGTAAGTTGGAAGCAATAAGCAATGCCCCAAATTGTCAGTCTGCTGAAATTAACGAACCCTCCTCTTCCTGCCAGCCATGGACCTAGTCAGGCACATGATAAAGTTTTCATTTGCGCATTCGCGAGAGGCATGAAGTGTGCGAGAGACCGGACTTGAAATAATAAAGTATCACAGACGCCGTCTTCTAAGCCCGATGTCGCCGTAATAAGCCCAACTGAAAAACAGGAAGGTGCCCACCAGCTTGAAGATCCTTTATTACACCGTGCCACCGTGCCACCGTGCCACCGTGCCACCAGGCATTACATAACATGCCCACCACGACCAGGCAAAAGTTCAGAGGCAGAAGTAATACTGCCCAAGTTTCTTCCGGCTTCAATGTTGCATTGACGTCTCCCAACACTGAGGTCCTGCATGTATGTACGTACATACATACAATAACTGTAATCTGTAAGCCAGACCCAGACCAATTGGCGCCAGCCCTTCCTTGCCCAATACCCGCACGTACGGAGTACATAAATATGTGCATTACCACCCTAACAAATCCTCGCACACACCTGGCCACGCTAATAAGCCAGGATGGTGAGTGCCACAACAGTCCAAGACACAGCGCATTCTGTCATTCGTCATTCTCAGTCAGTCCGCACTCTGCCTGGCACAGTCTGCATCCTCTCTGCAGTCCCAGCGTCCAATCTTCGTCTCCATTCTTCGCACCCCAGACTCCAATTCCAATAATCACCTCTCATGAGCATCTCAATCTCGCCTTGCTGCATCTCAACAACCAATGACAAGAATTTCCCCCAGCTCTGACATATACGACTCAGTTTGCAAACTTAGAGTAATTCGACTCGACCATTCGCGAAGTAAATTATTTCGAGTCTATCGACGCAGCCTCTGCCTGGCTTGGCACCGTGACAATCACGGGATCCACGGCCTGTACTGTGTCTAGGACGAGCCACCCACGATGACATTGCCTTCAACAAGAATCCCCGTTCCTCACTCGTGACCCTGTCGAAGGTCTCCTTTGACTCAGAGAACCCCAATACTCGCTCACAGCAATGGACAAGGCCAATGCCGTGACGGACGGCACTGCTGGTCCTGACCCGCCTGGCATCAATACATCTAACTTTACGAACAACGGGGACGGACCCAAGGGTCCATCATTATCGCAGCCGAGCAATACGACGACTGGTAGTCAGACCTCAGGACAGTCATCGGCTACGAACTCTGTCGCGCAATCACCGACTGCATCTCGAGATGGCTCACCATCCCGTCAGCCCCGACGAACAACATCGTCTACACGACTGAGCGGCTCGCGATCACGCCAAAACACTCAACAAGACCTTAGTCCCACACGACATAATCGTCAAGGGAGTCAAGACCAGGTTACGCCTATTCGAACATTGTCTGCGACCACGACTCCGAATTTGAGGCCCAATGTCCGAGAACCACCAATCCGTGCACCAGCACCACAGAAGCCAACCTCTATCCCTGAAATGAAGGATGGCCATCGTTGGCCGGTATCGCCGCGTCTGCGCTCGCCTCCTCCCCAGCTAGCGAGGCCTGGAGTAACGACGCCCACAAGAAGTAACGAAAAGGACACTCCCACGATTAATGTCCAACGACCGAGCCCATCGCCTCAAATGCCAGAAACGAATTCGAGCGTTGCGGGAAGCGATACTGATGAAACACACGCTCCATCAGGAACACGAACACCGGTCAGAGCTTTATTAGAAACCGTGCAGGAAGTGAGCCATAACAGCTCGCCTGCACAACTAAGCGACTCGACATTATTAGAACAAGTCAGAGACAAGCTCAGTGCTCCAGACAACCACTCCGATAGTGCCCTTAGTGATGGTGGCCGTACGCTGAAGTCAAAGAGCACCACATCAACACAACAAAACGGCACACTGCAACGTCCTGTTCGTGCTGACTCGAGGAGAACGAGTTCCGTCCCTCCTCCGCCACTTGTATCAAGGCAATCGAGCGCCATGTCCACTAAGCAAGCTAAGGCGAAACCAGAGACGGGCTCGACCCAGAGCATGACTGTGGAGACTGAAACTGTCGTCAGCATCCCGCAAGTAGCACTTACAACTAGCAACAAAGACAGCGGCAGCGGCACACTGAGAGCAAAACAAAGTACGGAGACAATAAAACCCAAGAAGGAGAAGAAGAAGGCTGTCAGGAAACAGCCTGTGGTCAACTCTGGCACAGCGTCCTCCAAAGCCGACAACTTTGAAGCCAAGATTGCTAGCGCGGTAGACGAGGCCAACACTTCAGACTCAGAGGAGACGTTCGTCTACGATTCAAATCCGCCGGACAATACAGAAAGATCAAACCTTCGCTTCCACTCGCGCACTCCAAGTGCCACTTCTATGGTGAGCCAGGCCGACCGCCAAAATCTACGATCTATCTACGGCGTCATGGAAGGCAGCAGCCATGGACCAGTGCCCAAGAAGAGCATGAAATTTGTCAACACCTTCAACGGCAATGCCAGCGATAGCCTTACGCCTGGGGATGAAGACGGGAAAGGAAGCGGTCGCAGTGCTGGAGGGTCTGGCAGGGGAACCGCTAGGCATCACCATCACATTGGCAGATGGGGCAGACAGCCGGGCAATGGCCATGCTTCCCTTTTCGACAATGAGTCGCCTTTCCCGAACGCCGCAAAGTCGAAATTTCCCACGACGGGCAACTCGCGAAACCCGTCTGGCCCGCCAAGCCCAAGAAATTATCTCTCAACCCGCGGACATCTGAACCCGAAGCGATCCACTATGCAGATGTCATCCAGTTACGACTTGGATGATACAACTGGTGCTGATGACGAGAGGACCCCATTGATCGGCACCTCACGGTCATCTCGCGGTGCCAGAAGCAGACGTGGACCGCACAATCTACGTCAAGCGGATTCCCAAACATACACCAGACGATCTTCTTACCTTAATCGCTTCGCTGCCTGCCTGGTCTTGACCATGATGTTGCTTCTAGTCACTACTGGCGCCATCGGATTCATGTTCGCTACTTCTCAGCCGATGACTGGTATCGAGATTGTTTTCATTAAGAACGTGGTTACGAGCGAGCAGGTATTAATGTTCGACCTGACAGCCAAGGCGCACAATCCAAACATTGTGCCAGTTACAATTGACCACGCTAATTTAGAAATATTTGCCAAATCAGAATATGCTGGCACTGGATCAGAGTGGCGGAAAACCCGGAAGGGCCTGACGAGTTCCACGCCTTTGATGATCCGGTAAACGACCCTCCAAAAACAGGACCCGGGGCCGGTGATCCTGATGATGATTCCCGGCCAAACGTCTTGCTTGGACGAATCACGGAGTTTGATAGTCCACTTGCCTTCGAAGGGTCGCTGTTTCACCAGAGCACTTCATTTTCGACAGGAGAAATGCAACTGTCCTATCCAGGCAATGGCACTGCAGGTGGCTCTGAGCGGTGGGAACGTATCTACCAGAACGAGTTCGACCTCATTGTCAAGGGAGTGGTGAAATATAGCCTGCCTCTGAGCGCTCATATTCGAAGTGCGACAGTATCTGGCAGGACAACTGTCCAACCCAACTCCGCCAACGATCCATCTCACGAGCTGAAAAGTACCACACTGCGCGCATGAGTGGCTTTCTTAGATATGGCTGTGTCATGGTGTTTTGTTTGTTGAATTTCCCGAATTTACGTTTCAAGTTTTGTATTTTTGTTCTTACTTTTTTTCTTTGAGCGCATTTGCATGGCATCTGAAAAAGTAAAAAGCGCCGGCGTTGGATTTTACAAGTTCCGAATGCACATCATGATTACGACTGCACACTCGCGGGAGAGAGAGGGGATGGAGGGAGAAGTGAGTGGTTCTGTCTTCAACTAAAGCTGTTTTTGGGTTATAGATGGCAAAAGTCCGCAACAACCTGCGGTAGTGCAATCACAAACGATGCGTTTTAGTATGCGAATGATGCATATTTCACATCGGTTCCTGCGTCAAGAATGGATCTGAGATAACAGTTCTCGATGGACACCATGGCGAGCTGAAATGGAAAGGAGAAAAGAAAAAGAAATACCAGATGGAGGAATTGATGCATTCTGTTGTGGGCGATGGGGTGTCAAAGGGATCTTTATTTGTTATTTATGCTGCTGTAGAGATCGAGAGCGGCGACAAGTATATGTAATTGTAACGGCTTCATGATTCCACAGATGCACCGAGACACTTGAGAAAATAAAAGATTGGGAAAACAGAACTTCCACAACTTTGCGACGAGATCAAGGATTGAAAAGAGAAGATTGCAGGAAGAGATCGGGAGGGTACCTGAAAATTCAATCTTGCTTCTTGTTCAGAGACGGGTAGGAATAATTGTCGGGGTGAATCATGAGCTCATGACAGTTGTCTCTCAAAAACGGTATTCATAGCTAGCTGTGCTAAAACTGGTTTACCAAACTCCGGAACGCCAAGTCATCGTTTATATGTAACAGAGTTTCCTCGAAGGAATTACACACTGCACCGGTCCAATTACCAGGTGGCTGTTCAATTATGAGAAGTGTATACCCTCTTCATTAAACGCAAACAACAGACGTAAAAAGTCGTTCTCATCACACTTGGCTGAACGCTTGTCGGCAAGCGCAGTGACGTCCTCCAGTACTTTGCGAATCTTCTCTCGGACCAACTCCGCCACCTTTGTCTTCTTGCGCTTGCTTTTGGCTTTCGAAATAGCAGCGGAAGAATTGCTCAACTCCTTGAAGAAGTCGGGTGCATCATTGCCATCGACATCCATACCATCGCCAGCTTCCTCGCTTAGAGCCATGCCATCTTCCATGTCCATATCCACAGCCCCGCTATCATCGACCTCTGTCTCATCAACAGGAACACCGTTCAGTGCACACCACGTTCGATAATTCTTCTCAATCATGACCAGGACTTCTCTTGTGCCCAGCCAACTAGCTCTCAATGTTTTGTTCTTCCTGACGAAGCAGACTCGTAAGAGGCCATCCCACTCGTCCCAGCTGACATTTGGGCGATCTTTGCCCATTTTTGGCTCAATTCGAACGACGGAAGATTCAACTTGTGGGGGCGGACGAAAGTTGTTCTTGCCGACTTTCATTATATGTGTGATTTTAGCCCAGAACTGGGCATTGACGGAAATTCGGGAGTATAAAGCGTCCCCGGGCCGTGCGGTGAGACGCAGCGCAAATTCACGCTGGAACATAAGAACAGATGTTCGGGGAGGGTTTGGCATGGCGAGCAGTTTGAAGACAAGGGGACTGGAGATCTGGACCAAATTTCGAGATTAGCGGGTAAATCAGACGGAAGAATCAACGTAACATTGACAATGTGAAAGCCTACTTGGTATGGTGTATTTGAGATGCAAACATCGAACTGCGGCAACTCGGTTTTGATAACATCGCCCAGAATAACTTCCAGTTTTCGCTGTTCTGGCGTGCCTTGCACTCGCTTGGTCACTTCCGCCGCCATGCGAGGATCTAGCTCGACACATATGCACTTTTTGGCGCGCTCCAAGATTCGGACTGTCAAATTACCTGTTCCCGGGCCAATTTCGAGAACAGTATCCGTAGGTTTGAGGTAGGCCTTTTCCACAATAGCGTCTGATACACCAGGATTCTTCAGGATATGTTGACCAAAGTTGGTGTTGAACTTGAAGACATTGTTTTTGGAAGCGGCTGAACTGCAGCCTACATTGCTCGGTCGCTCGTACGGAAAGCTAGAAGCGCCATTGCGCTTGGATTGCTTGGTTTTCCCATGGCGGGGTGTTGTTTGTGACCCTCTGTAGTGTTGGCGGTGGGATTTATCGCGAGTGAGGAGGGGCGTCGATTTGGCGTTCCATGGAAACTTTTTTCGAGAGTCGAGTCGTTATCGATAATACGCAGAGTCCGGAAGGCACACTTGCAATACCATCTCAGGCCCCACTTGTTATTTGCCAAGACTTACTTCACAACTGCACGGATCATGTGACAATCTACAAAGTACCATTTTATTTCTCGGCGGCACGACCGAATCTCGTTTTGGTTTCTCCAATTTTTCACGCGCATCGCGCGCTCGAGGCATCATGACATCAAAACTCGATTTTCTCAACCAAAAGGCACCTGAGAACTACGTTGCTGGACTTGGCCGAGGTGCGACCGGTTTCACCACAAGATCTGACCTTGGCCCTGCGCGTGACGGACCCAGCGAGGACCAAATCAAAGAAGCGCTTGCGAAGCGCGCTGCTCAACTTGGCCTTGGGCCCGATGGCAAGAAGAAGGACGATGACGACGATGATGAAGAACGATTCCAAGACCCCGACAACGAGGTCGGTTTGTTCTCTGGAGGTATTTACGACAAGGATGACGAAGAGGCTGACAAGATTTGGGAATGGGTAGATGAGCGCATGGACAGGAGGAGAAAACAACGAGAAGCTCGGGAGAAGGCGGAAGAGGAGGAATACGAGCGCAAAACCCCAAGATCCAGCAACAGTTCTCCGATCTGAAGCGAGCTCTGGAGACGGTTACGGATGAGGAGTGGGCGAATTTACCGGAGGTTGGAGATTTGACAGGCAAGAACCGACGGAGTAAACAAGCCCTGCGACAAAGATTCTACGCCGTCCCTGATAGCGTCCTCGCTGCTGCGAGGGACTCAACGGAGATGACCACGACGGTTACAGACGATGGACTTGCTTCAAGTAGCACGGATAATGCCAACGGAAGCATGACGAACTTTGCACAGATCGGCGCAGCGCGCGACAGAGTACTGAAGTCCAGGTTGGAGCAAGCATCACGATCGAGCGGCGATGCTACCAGTGGCAGCTCGACAAGCATCGATCCGCAGGGTTATATCACGAGTCTAAACAAGATGCAAATGAACGAAGCGCAAGCACAAGTGGGAGACATCAATCGAGTGCGAGAGCTTTGCAGTCCGTTGTGAAAACGAACCCTAACAATGCCCTCGGCTGGATCGCAGCTGCGCGTCTGGAGGAACTGGCTGGCAAGATTGTCGCGGCGCGTAAGACAATTGATCAAGGCTGCGTCAGGTGCCCAAAGAGCGAAGATGCGTGGTTGGAAAACATTCGATTGAATCATGAGTCACAGAATGCCAAAATCATTGCTAGAAGGGCTATAGAGGCCAACAATCGGTCCGTTCGATTATGGGTTGAAGCCATGAGACTGGAGAATATCCCCGGTAACAAGAAGCGAGTGATTCGTCAAGCACTAGACCATATTCCAGAGTCAGAAGCCTTGTGGAAAGAAGCTGTGAACTTGGAAGAGAACCAGGACGATGCCAAGCTGATGTTAGCAAAAGCCACAGAACTAATTCCCTATCTGTCGACTTGTGGCTGGCATTGGCGCGCCTTGAGACTCCTGAAAACGCACAAAGGTTCTCAATAAGGCTCGAAAGGCTGTTCCTACCTCCCACGAAATCTGGATTGCTGCCGCACGATTGATGGAACAGCTTGGACAGGCGAGCAAAGGAAATGTCATGGCAACGGCTGTGCGCGTCCTGGCCAAGGAATCCGCCATGCCCAAGAGGGAAGAATGGATTGCCGAGGCTGAAACATGCGAGGAAGAAGGTGCGATTCTGACGTGTCAGAACATCATTCATGCTACATTGGGATGGGGTCTCGATGAAGATGATGACAGAAAAGATACGTGGATGGAGGACGCTAGGTCCAGCATCAACAAGGGCAAATACGACACGGCGAGAGCCATATACGCCTATGCCATTCGTGTCTTTTACAACAGCAAGACGCTTCGTATGGCGGCAGCGGACCTGGAGAGAAACCATGGCACAAAGGAATCTCTTTGGGAAGTCCTTGAACAAGCAGTAGATGCCTGTCCGACCAGCGAGGACCTCTGGATGATGCTTGCCAAAGAAAAATGGCAGGCTGGGGAGGTTGATAATGCTCGCCTGGTCCTGAAACGTGCTTTCAACAAGAATCCCAATAACGAAGACATCTGGCTGGCCGCTGTGAAGTTGGAATCCGAAAATGACAACGCTGAACAAGCTCGCAAACTCCTCGAAATTGCTCGAGACCAAGCCCCTACTGACCGTGTCTGGATGAAGAGCATTGTCTTCGAGCGCGTGCAAGGCCGTACCGAAAGTGCCCTGGACCTTGTTCTCCCAGCCCTGCAACTCTTTCCCGCAGCCCCCAAGCTCTGGATGCTCAAGGGCCAAATTTATGAAGACTTGGGCAAAATTGCCCAAGCTCGCGAGGCGTACTCGACAGGCGTCAAGGCAGTTCCAAGATCCGTACCCTTGTGGCTCCTGTATTCGCGCCTCGAGGAGAAATCGGGCCTGATCATCAAAGCACGCTCCGTTCTCGACCGAGCACGACTCGCCGTTCCCAAATCCGCCCGGCTGTGGTGTGAATCTGTCCGTTTGGAGCGTCGCGCTGGAAACCTCGCTCAAGCCAAATCTATGATGGCCAAAGCACAGCAGGAAATCCCCAAGAGCGGATTGTTATGGGTGGAGCAAATCTGGCACCTAGAGCCGCGGACGCAGAGAAAGCCGCGAAGTCTGGAGGCCATCAAGAAGGTTGACAACGACCCATTGCTCTTTGTAGGAGTGGCAAGGATATTTTGGGCGGACAGAAAGCTAGACAAGGCACAAAATTGGTTCGAAAAGGCACTGGTGCTGGATAGTGATTGCGGAGATGGCTGGGCCTGGTACTATCGGTTCTTGATTCAGCATGGCACGGAAGAGAAGCGGGAAGAAGTGATCAGCAAGTGTGTGTTGAGTGAACCGCGACATGGTGAAGTGTGGGAAAGGGTTGCGAAGGATCCGCGGAATGCGAGGAAGGAAGTGCAAGAAATTTTGAAGCTGGTTGCCGAAGAGATGGAGCAGTTGTGATAGATGATTACTACTACTGGTAGGGATGAAATTTCTTGGGTGGCAGGGATTCAGGATCAAACAAAGGATGCCAAACTCACCACGTGGCCGGGACGTGGACGACCTACTGACCTATCTGAGTAGGTAGGTACCTTTATCTCAAAGCAATTAGATAGAGCGACTGATGGCAGTAATGAATGATACACTTCACGCTGTACTAATCACAGGAACATAGGGTTGAACTTCTGTACATAATTCGTATACATCGTTCTCACTTGACTGAAAACAAAACACTTGCTTCCATACTATAAAATCATGACCAATCCTCGGAGTTCCTGTTCTCCACAAGAGCCAACATTACTTGATCAAGATTATTTGCTGCCGCCGAACCAGCTTGAAATGCCGCTCTTGGCCTTGGCAGCGCCATCTTCAACAGTGTGGTCAAATTTGTCCACGGCCTTGATGGCCTCGGACTTGGCGTCCTTGACGTACGCCTCGGTGTTACTCTTGATGCTTCCGGCTTTCTTGTCGGCCTCGGCCCACTGCGAACGCGAGTTAGCATTCAGTGTGTGTTTAACTCCTTCGGGAGCCAGATGACGGCATGCTTGAGAACTTCGGGGCACGTACAGCCTTGTCAATCTTGGCACCTGCCTCGGCTCCAAAGTTCTTCAAGTCCTTCTCGGCGCCGGGTCTGCTGCCGGGCAAGGCATCCTTGACCTTGGCGGAAGCCCTGTGAACATCGCCTGGATTTTGAAATATTAGGAGACTGCGTTACATCATCGGATGCGGACAAGCTAGAGCGAGGGATACAAAAGGGAAGCCCAGCGCCGTCGCGTCATGGAGACGATTCTTGTCGCCAGGCTGAGACTACCAAGCTCCGTCATTGGGTCTGCAACGTACTCTCAAACTTATTCTCGGCAGCCTTGGGGCTACCGCCGGCGCTGTACAGGTAATATCCAACACCACCTGCGGCACCGAGGCCGAGGACGAGAGGCATGCGCGACTTGGACATTGTGTGAAGAGGGATGTAGCGAGATAGGCGAGGAGGAAATAGAGTTGAGGCTTTCTTCGGGAACAAATCGAGTGAGTGTGGGGAGGACCAGGAAAGAAAAGGAAAAGATGAAATGAGGATCAGTTCGCGTCAGCAAAGGGTGGCTGGAGGGGAGAAGAATAACTAATAGTTTCTAAGAAGAGGTGGGGAGCTCCCAACTTCAACGGCTTGGCTAGGCATGACGCAGCACAATGTGGGACGTGCACACTGGCTTCCCTGGCATGGGAGGAATGGGAACAGCCCTCGGTTCGGAATCGCCTGGTTTACGCGACTACTAAGGAGTAATGTCCGGTACTTTCTTCATATTATTGCTTGCTTCATTGCATAGCAACTCCGTGCGAGCTAATAACTGGCGAAGATGCTGAGGATGCCTGCAGCGCGCAGCTGTTGAGTTCCGTGACGTTGATTCGCTGGTCAGCGGTTCATGACGTACATGTACATGTATGTACATATGTATGTATGAGAATCGGTGGTGGTTTGGCGGGAGCTGATCCGTACTACCTGGCAACTAACTGCACGCGTGGGGCAGCAGCCATGTCAATTACATCATGGCGACCAACCAATCTTAAGACAACGGTGCCGTGAACGGTCATCATCACAGAGCCAATTGTTTGTGATTTACTTTCCCAGCGGATGAGCAAAGTTGTCGGGCAAACCCACAACCTCTGTATCAACTCTGAGACTCTGAGACCAATATCCATGCCCCAGCCTCCTAGGACGACTTGATAACGCGGAGCGGCCAGCCGGTCGTCCCGGAATCGAAAGTATTCACAGTCGACTTGCTCAGTTGGCATCGTAAATGAACCCGCCAATACTATTTACTATTTCTATTAATAAGGCAGACACAATCCTTCAGAGCCAATTCGCGCTTTCGGAAAACCCCGACAGAACGCAGCATGCCGACTATCTTTTTCAAATGCCAGTCGATTGTAACTCATTGTGGATTCTTCGTGTTCGGTATCTCACGATGGCATCTGCCTAATCACCCACCGTGGATGTAACTCATTATCTGGGAAAACAAACGACAGCCCGAACACAGATATATGTCCCTGTGATGTCGACCTGATAATACGGGAGTCTTCGCCAGAGCCTTGGCCAGATTGCATCCACCACTTATGCTTCAGGCCCGAATTGACATGAGCCAAGTTCTTCTTCCTGGGAACCGCTCCGCGAGGAATCGCACCTTCCTATGATTGAGGTTTCTCCTGCGTCCCTGCCCCATAAGGTGTTGATACGTTTTCAGCGGCTGTGAGTACCATTCACTGCCAGTACTTTACTTACTCGACTTGTTGAAGATCTTCTGAGCTATGTGACGAGTCGGGGAGTGTGTGGCTGTGTGTCTGTCTGTCTACACCTGGATGGTCGAGCCACCAGTTCTGGGTACCCTACCGAACGCAGGGTTGTGATTCCCACTGGGCTAATCCCGTTATGTCATAACAGAAAATATTATAATCTCCCCAAATGCATTTCCAACATTCTTGTTGATTCGCACATTCGCATCTTCGTTTGCTTGGGCGCCATTGTATTCTTTTCTCGCTACTGTTTGTTCTTGCTAGTCACTCCTTGATGGTTTCCGACCTGGCTTCTTACTAAACTACGCTGACGCCGACGCCAGCCGATCGAACCCATTTCAATCCGCAACGGGCGCGGCCCGCCGCAAGCCAGCATCAACCAGCGTCATCGTCGAATCCACTGCATCTCTTTGCCATTTCGTGGTTACATACCTACTCCACATAGATGATACCGGCCGATAGCCACGTAGAATTCTAATCCGCATGACCGCTGAGCTTTGTCATGCTTGCATCTAGGGCTTGACAATGGTGAAAGTTCGGAGCTCTCGCCGGGTAGCAGGCCTCAAACCTAGTGATTATGACCATGAGATTGGCCTCGTCAATCATGACGGAGCCGAGGACGACTCGACTAGCACGTCCGAGTCTGCAGCACAAACTCGACGTGGCTCTACAGCATCACGGCTGGTTTCGTTGGTAGAGGATAGTGCGCAAGATGAAGGTCAACAGGCCTCCATCAGCCACAACCGCCAACGAGATTCACATGTTCTCCACGACCAGAACATTTCGCCGCATCCAGCTGCGTCAGGACAGGAGAGAGTAAACCTAGAAGTTGGGAATTCTCTTCCTCATCCTGCGATGCAGCCATCTATCGAAGTACAAGGTAAGGCTGATGCTGAAGTATCATCCCAGATGCTGCTCCTGGAACATGAACTTACAATAAATTGTAGCTGCAACGCCTGACGTATTCGGTGATCCAACACGACGCATTATACCAAAGCGCCCTCAGCAGACTCGCGAAACTGCTATTGACATCATGTACGAGAACGAAAGAGGAGGTTTCGTGTGTGGTGCCGCATTGTTCTCCTCCAAAGCCCTTGGCGGGCTTGACCCTCCCGCATGGAGTGAGTAGAAGTGTACTTTACTGACCATCGGCTATGCTTGATAGGCTTGTGCTGACTTGTTGGAAAAGCCAATGCATATCATAAACCATCGCCAACGAATATTTACAATGCCGTCGTTCCAGACCCGTCTTGGGAGTGGGTTTGGCCCGAGTGGCGAGTCAACTACCAGGACGGCGTCGATGAGGGAGGCTGGGAATACTCTTTTGCATTTGCCAAAGCCTTCTCCTGGCACCCAGCCAAATGGTGGAATTCGTTCGTGCGCAGAAGAGCCTGGATCCGCAAGAGAGCGAAGAGGCAAAATTTCGACACAGACTCGAGCGGAAATCTGCTCAACTCTGATTATTTCACTGTACGACCGGCATCACACATAAGCAAACGACGATCAACTGGCAGTACTGCTAGCAGCCGCGTTCCCAGCAAATCGAGCATGACGCATTCATCTATCAAAGAAATGGGAGAAGAAGCTCTGGAGATAGAAGATATTGAAACTTTGTTGTCCGTGTTGCGTACATCAAGAATCGATCGTGAGAAGAGGGAGGCTGTGGAGAATTACCTCGAGCACGCAATAGATCTGAGTGCCCTTCAAGATGAGATGCATGAGATCATGTCTATTTTTGTATTCCAGGCATCTCGGAGGCAGTTGTTGGCTCATTTGATGAGACAGTATGACCAGGTTGTGCGTAACTTGGAGCAAGATGACAATCACGATAACAAGGAATTACTGCAACGGAAGGAGGCGCTCGAGGCAGCGGTCAAACATGCAGATGAAGAGATTAGCAAACTGGCCTACTGGAGCGATGTCAAAAAGATGGCGGGAAGAGGCGAGCTGAGGCCGTCGCTCGATGGAGACCGGAGTTGGTATCAATCACGTCCTGGTCTGGATCGCAGCGGGCCAAAGGCACCAAATGGTGGCGAATTGCCTGGGACGAAGTAATGGGATGCCGGCCATCGACCTTGCTTTACTCCTTGTCTTATTGTTTACTTCTTATTCCTCATCACATTCTTTTTGTGGCAACTGTACTTCCCTACCTTACGAATTGTACGATTTGAGTACTTCCACTTCCCCGCGCTAGTATTTTCTTCTAGTTTATGTCTTATAAGGGCCTCGGAGGACTTGGCATCCGTATTCCGGCAACATTAGCATACTTGAAACGAGCAGGCGTCTCTTGGAAGATTCAGACAAGCTTTTTGACTTGGGCGATGATACAAAGCATTTGATGGGCGAACAGAGCAACCTTGGAAGGGCGATATCATGGGAACACGATCGCGACCTTACTATGTCTTACTTGTGACGGGGCGGCAATTGAAAGATATTGACATGGCGATTGTTAATGAATTATGAGCAATCGTTGTGACTGCATGATCATCATCAAAGAGTTTGCAACCATCGAAGCTTGGTCGCCACGCGCTTGACTCCTATACTAATAGAAGCATGGCAAAATTTTTGTCTACTATCAATCAAGACTTGGCTCTACGGAGTGAATTCGGGACAATTCATGAGTGAACCTGTCTTTGATGTCGAGGTTGCACGTGACGCTGTGGGTCCCTGCCGCAGGCCTGTTTTCGTGAGCAAACATGATCTGGTTTTCTGTTTGACATGATCTATTTAACCACGATGCGACACGACACATGACCAATGTCCTTGGGGATCAAGTCAATATGGCGGACTGGGCCCCGGAGTATCGGCACATCTGGGACAATCCCCAGTGGACACACGGCCTGCGTGTAACAGAGTCAACGTCCTCATTCTCGACTACCCACAGCTACGACGACCATGAAATAGCCCAGAGTAACCGGTATCAAGCATCGAATGAGCCCAACTCCGACTTGCAGTCTCGTGTCAAGGTTGTGCAGACGAAACACTCGAGAAATGTCTTCTTGCGTAATGCTTTCCGCAAGACTACACCTGCGATTCAGGAACAAGTAGAACGGAAACGCAATTCGCCGTATGTACCGGCGGCTCGCCATTATCCATCTCTCGAGGCAGCGAGATCAAGTCAATCACATTCAAATAGAGTTGCTCGCGTGCAAGTAGGGTTCGATGCGATCTGGGAGAAGTTTGACCAAAAGGTCCCGGATTGGATGGAAACATTCAACCTGCTGAAGCGCATGTCGCCAAAGCGAACCGATGCGCCCAATATGGCCGCTGTACGAGTTGTCCTTCCCCAACGTGGGACTTGCCTGTCGGGAATAAGCGAGTCGAATTCTTGGACGCCGCGACCGGACTGGCGACCAAATTGCGCGTCACCGCTGATTACAAAAATTCTTCGTCATTGGTGCTGCGAGGCGAGAGCTTGGTTCTTGCAAAGGCTGCGGATGAGCTGATAAAGGTTTGTCCAGATGTTGAGATATTCAAGCTCGGTGAGGTGGCTACATTTGATTACATGGCCAAACGATTGTGGCCTTCGACTGACAATGCTGCGGATGGGAGATCATGGCTGCCACCAAGGAATCGAGACAGCATTTGGTTACATAAGGAAATGCAGACGTACTGGATAGAAAAACCGTACGAACAGACCCCCAAGCCAAGCATCTGGACAAAGGAATCCTTTGAGACCTACATCACGGCACTCGTATGCGGGAGGTTGCGTCCTCACCTGGCCTTGAAGTACTACAGACAGCCTCGACAGGACGGCAGACTTATAGATACGGATGGCATACGAGTTCAACTTATCTGGAATGCATTCAAGGACCCCTCAACCCGCGAGTGCATAACACCGTTTGTCCTCAAACTGGCTCTGGCGTTTATGGCTCAGAAGGGCGGTCACCGTGCCTCAGCCGATCGCCTTTTCACCCTTGCGGAAAAATGGCGTCTGCCCATGGACACAGAAATGTTCAACATCATATTGGATGGGTACGTGTCCAAACGAGATGCAGCTTTTTTTCACCGGTTTCTCCAGAAGATGGAGGCACGTTACTTTTATCCGAATGCTCGCACGTGGTTGCACTTTTTGAAACTCGTGCAACGAGACAACGAGCGTCGACAAATCATCGCGGCCATGTACGAAATTGGTCTCTTTGAAGATCCCGCAACCAGGCGAGGCATCGCCCAAACAATGGCCAGTCACGACTCATACGCTGCTTTTAAAGCCGGCAAGACTCTAGACCACTTCCTGGCAGACCAAGCGATGCGCTACGGAGAAGATTGGTTCACGAGCGGAGCCATGAACCCAATATTGAAAGAGTTCTTGCGTTTCTACGGAAATTCTGCCATCAAATTGGAATCCTTCCAGACTCTCATGAAACGCCCATTCGAAGATGGACGCGCTTTTGACATTGGCACCTTCCACGCCATCCTTGAGACTTGTCTTGAAAACAAGGACTGGACCACCGCGCTATGGACCCTCTCCCACATGCACGACCAATCCTGCGAACCCAACCACCGCACGTACAGCCTTCTTACCTCCCTCGCCATCATAACATGCGCCCTTCCACTCTGGGCGTCATCTTCTTCTACGGCCTCCTCGAGCGCAAGCTCCGCGAACCAGCCCGCAAATCAATGCAGGCCGTCCTCCTCCGAAAACTCCTCTTCAAACACCCCTTCAGAATATTCTCCAGCAAAATGGCCAGCCTATTGGAAAGATACAAAATATCGAAAGAAGCTTTAGCTGTCGCAGGCGTAGAATGGGCCATTCTCAGTTCCCTGGACGGATACAAACCCGTTCAAAACCTTGGTGCCGCACTAGACACCACATGGCGTACCATGGACCTACCCTCGATACGGAAAGCAAAGCAACGCGCTAGCAAAGATGACGACGACAGCTCAAAAGTTTCAACGACGCATGACTACGCCATCAAGCTCCGAGACGGCAGAGACCAACGCCCGCCCGTGACGGTCCATCTGGACACAGCATTCGAACCTGACAGCATGATTCGTAAATAGGTGGCTACCCAGACGTCTACCTCGGACATAGCAATCCTTGCTGCTAAACTTGGAATATGATGCTGGCAATACATGTACAAATATAGAAGTCCTTGATACCCTGATCTCAGATTTTGTGATAGACTTTGCATCGTGTAATTACCGCTTTATTGCACGCTGCTCACCTGTGACGTTAATTGTCTCTACCGCCTTCATACAGGAAACACCTCCATGGGAAGATTCTTCAGCCTGAGTGTGACGTCCTAATATATACACGTACGTGTGTATCCTTCATGTGCTTGTCTCCTCTCTCGCTCTCAAACAGCTATGAGATACTGTAACAAAAATGTAATCCCATCGACACGGTAGCAGACTTTCCTAGGTAATACTGAATCAAATGTAGTCCAGTAATGAATGCATGGGAGATCAGAAAAGATGCCGCCGTCTTGATTTGGAGGGTTGTCTAATGCGTGCGCGCGCTCTTTGTCTCTTCAGCTGTCTGCCGACTGCCCTACCCACAAAACAAGCCAAAAAGTGCGAGTATTATGCAAGTACTATGCGCCAAGTAACGAAGCGAATTGTAGGTAGGTAGTCAGTCCTGAATAGGGAACATCATTTGTCTAAAACCGCACGACTTGTTTGAGAGGTTGCATGATGCAAACCTCATACACACACACGCCTTTCGCCCCACACATATGTACGTCCTATCGATTTCGTGCCCTCTTCTGTCATAAGCCTTCGAGCACTTACGCGTTGAAAATTGGACAATTCAAACTTCAAACACAATAACACAAACAGATTAAGAGGAGAAAGAGCATCAAGACTGTAAAAATTAAAACGCGAGCCAACCCAAGAACAAGAAATAGACACCGTGTACTTTCATTTCTCTCGCATCCAATCCCAATTTCTAACCATTGTTGATCGCGGAAGGAACTCCTATTCCTTCTTGCTCTCGCTGAAAGTAGTCGTTTCCGTCTTGCTGTCCTTCTCGTCCGCCTGCTGCTCGGTTGCAGCCACTGTCGCTATCTTGTTGACTTCGGTAGGCGTCGACTTGGACTCTGACTTCTCTTTCGATTCGGCGGCTTCCGCGTCGGCCTTGGTGGAGGCATTGGAGGTGGAATTAGAAGAATTGTTTTCTTTGTCGGTCGGTGTCGAGTTATTCTTGGACACTTGACTCTCGAGGTCTTTGTCTTCGTCGGCGTTATCGAACATTTCGGTGTCATCTGAATCGGTGAGAACCTCTGTGCCATCGCCGAGAAAGATGATTCGACCTCGGTACCCACCAACGCCGAAGCTCTTGCCCTGTTTCTCTGCATCCATCTCATAACCGCTATCGCTGTCCTCGTAATTGTGGTGGACTCCGGGACCACGGAATTCCGCTGAGAAGGAAGAATAGTGGTCAGCTTTGGGATTCTGCTTGAGGGCCAGGCAGGCACGAAGTCCACACGAAGACAGGTACTGCTTGACCTCTGGGGCTATGCCGTACCATACTCGGGAGGAGCGCAAGGGCCATCTCCGCTGGCGACCCTCTTGGCGATCTCCTCGTACCACTCTTCCTTAGTTTTGCCATTGAGAAATCCGACAATGGTCATGGTCATGTTGTCACACCCGACTCCGCCAGTTTCCGAGTTGGATGCCAAGCAGTTGTCCATCATATTTTCACAAATCTTCTCAAGTTCTTGCTTTGCGGCAATGCCTCTTCGGACAAACTCGACGACAGCCTGGGAGGATTGACAATCCCAGATACCTGGACAATCGTTTGTTAAGTCATGATCACAGTCATGTGTTGAGAAATTCTTCTTGAATATTGTACCCACCATCACAAGCGAGAACCAAAAATTCGTCTTCATCAGTGAGATCATGTTCGTCCACATCTGGGAAGGCGGTGACAATTTGTTGCTCGGGGGTAACTCAGCGCTCTTCTTGAACTCGAAATCGCCAATGGCACGTGACAGGGCCAGGTTTCCATTGACACGACCGAAGTCGACGAAGCCACCGGCTGCTGTAATTCGATTCTTCTCGTCTAAGAATGGATGCGGTCAAGTGTTAGTGCGCATCCCTGCGATACGGGACAGAGAGTAAGCAACAAAACTGGCGCTTTTGGCTGGACAAACTTTCAAGCTGTGGCTTGTGATCCTGGGACATGGGCTTTGCTCGACCCTTGATGCCCAAAACACCTCGCGAATCACCTGCATTAGCCTGAACGTTTCCCATGTCAGCAAGCAAGTACAAACGTTGGTTTGATGTCCTTAATTTCAAGTTGACAGGGACGAAAGTATCTTATGCACATACGACATAGAGCTTGCTCCCAGCGATCAAACTGACGCAAGCTGTACAGCCTGAGACTTCCTCCTCGTATTTAGGATCTGTTGCCGAGTCAAACAGTCAGTATTGAGATTCGCCGTGGGCTGGGAAGCTACCACAAGTGTCTCGTTTTAGCCCTAGGCAACTAGGCTCTGCAGGGGGTAGTGACATGTGGTGGCGGAAATACGATAAATCATATCATACCGTTGAGGATGGCTCGGTCAGTAGCGAGAAACCCGTCCTTGAGTCCCTGCGCATAGTCACCTGCTTTGAAGGTGTCCTGCTTAACGATGATATTGTGAATGTTTTCGCCGGTGAATAACGCTACTTTGTCACCCCCATGACCATCGAACACGCCGAAAAAGGAAAGTCTGGACGAATGGATTTTGGGATCGAGGTTGGCACCGGTCGCCAGGTCGAGAATGGTAGTATGGGAGTCTTCCATGCTGATACGCCAGCCCTGCATGGCGGACACGCCGTAGATGAGTCTGTCATCCTCGCCTTTGTCGGAAGTCTGTGAGAAAAAAAGCAACGGGAGCGGAAGTCAGCTTAGGTTTGCCATAAATTCAGTGACTGTGAGTGCGAACAAGCAGTCAAAAGTCCATCAAACCATAAATAGACGCGAGGCCCTCCAAGACCGAAGACTATGGAGGGCCGCAAGCTTCTAGTGAGGTTCTCGTGATGGTAACGAGGGGTGGGTTTGCTTAGGTAGGACCACTGAAGTCTTGACAACGAGGCATTGCAGGAGTTCGCGAAGAGGTACAAGTCTCTAGGAGTGAGGATGCAGAGATTTTTCGAGGCGCGAGGCAGACTTTGGCGAAAGACGAACCTTTTCGACAACAGGCTCCGAGAGCGTTTGACCCATGGCAACAGAAGGTGAGCAGCAGCACAACTACTGCAAAGATACCCAGGAAAATGGGGATATGAGAAAGAGAAGAGAAAATCAAGCGTGTGCCAGGTGTCGAAGGAAGGTAGAGAATAGCGATGCGGGAAACGGCTCTCTAGCGACAAGACGAAGGGCACACGAGGGGCAGGGTTTTGGTGTTGGGGAAAATGTAAAGTGAATGTATGTAATGTGGTGGTGTGCGGCGCAGACGGCAGACAAACAGTCGAGTCCAGCGTGCTGATGAAGAGGTTTGCCCGCTGGCATGGTCAATCACGTAGCCAGACCAGACTGTGTACGTATGAGAATTGGGAGTGCGCAACTGGCCAACCGGTGGGAAAGTGGGCAGCACTGAAGCGGGGTATGACAGCCGGGTGCCTCCTTCCATCGACAAACTGCGTCCAATCTTCATCAACAATTTCGAGCATCGCTACATTTGGGCGTCGTGACCACAAGACGGAATCAAGCTTCAGTCGGTCGAGTCGAGTCACATTTATCAGCTAGCATGTCTTACATGTCATACACGAGGGCACCCATGGAGGGCAGTTGAAAGAGCCGACGCCGCCGTGTCTGGCCGTGCCGCACTCTGCACCCGTCTCTCGACTCTATTCTCCATCATGGCATTGGTGATGAAATGTCGGTGGAAGACAACGTGTTCAAGCACTCTGCCTATTCCCAGTTTCTTCTTGGCGGCCGCTTCTCCCTTGCGTGCTTGTCCTGCAACTAACTGCCGATGCCGGCTGAACGTCTGAAACATCATGGCTCGCTACGGTAGTCAGCGCAAACACTTTCCCATCGGCCACATACACCCACATGAAGCTTTCGCAGATGACTCGCGACGTTCGTGATACAGAGAACGAGAACAGGCGTCGTAATCGTATCACAGCAGATTTCATGGCCATGGAGTTGGTGATCACTCCACTCATCAGGCAAGGCTGGTGCGACGCGGTAGTAATATGTATTATAGCTTCGACACCAATCACCGAGGGCGCGCCGCCAATTCTGTGTTCGTTTCAGTGCACAAGGCTGCAAGACTTTTTGCCCGGTCTGCTGGGGGCTCATAGTAAACCCAGGTTTACACATCAAGTGTGCGGACCTGAAGACACAGGATTGTTTTTTTGCTGTCGGCATGTCAAGAACGGGTCAGCATCCGAAGTACTAACACTATTACCTGCCAAGGTCTTTGCCATTTTTTTTTTTACACGACAGACGGGTCGTAAAAACAACGGTGATGACTTCAAAATGTCATGACACTTTCTCAATCTCCCAAACTCCAGTCCTCCCTGCCTGACAAGGACAAGGACAAGGACAAGGACAAGGACAAGGACAAGGACAAGGACAAGGACAAGGACAAGGACAAGGAGGGGCATCTGGCACAGGACCCTGGTGGAGTACCTTCCGGGACACGGCTTGCTGCTTTGTGGGCAGCAGGGCTAGCAAGCCACATGGATTTGTTTTGCTAGCTTGGTTGCTTGGTTAGCATTGGCTATAATAGTTCTTGTTGGTTGGCGAAAATGTCCGGCACCAGAAGTCTAGCGAGCGCTGTTCAATGTTCCCCCAGCCATCATCTCTCCCATCTCTACGAGGCGCAGCTCCTGCGCACAGTCATCAAGCTGTCGCTGCCAAGCACCAGATCGTCTCGGGTTTCATCAAGTTACGTGCCAATAATGTGGGCTGGTTTCGGGTGGATCTTGCTATATGAGGCAAGTCGACTTGCTGTAATCAACAGCCGCCATTCAGTCCAAGCGTCGTAATCGGGCAAATACTTCCTACGTTGTGTCCATGATTTGGGAAATGCTTTAGATATAACAGCCTGTAAACGACATGTACCCATCCAGTCCGTCTCGTTGACTCCAAATCCGCCCGGATCATCCAACGCGAGACAGTCAGTCACAGCATATGTGATCAGTCGCGGCCAGTGCAAACATAGACCGTGGCCCCGCAGGCCACCCATCAGATAAGATAATCAGTTGCTTCCACTCACACCATTCCCGGTCTCTGCCCTGTGGTCTCACTATGTATGCTATCGGGAAAAAAAAAAAAAAAAAGAGAAACCTCCACGCAACTCATCCACCTTTATTGGAGCCGATGCGTCTTCACCGAACACGGCCAACCCTCTCCGGGTCGGCGCGTTAATTGCAGGTGCTGTTGAAGATGGAGGCAACCGGAGACATCCCATTTCGGAGGTCGGCCGGCAACAGACCATGACTGGTGTCAAATGGACTCTCCTAGAGACTAATAGATACAATCCTCTTCCGCTATTAGGAATCAACCGTTTTCCCCAGATGCCAAGATCGGGCAGAAAGAGCTGGCCGACACGAAGATCGATCAGGCCGGGAATCTGTCCTGCTGGTCAAAGAACATGATCTTCGAAAACAGAGCATGTATTGCTGAATATTATCAGCCTACAAAAACTCAGTATAACAGCGTAAAGTACACGAATCAATCAATATCAAACTGCCAAGAACGGGCCGAGCAGGTATCGAATGACTTTTCAGCCACCTGTACGATATACATCAGAATTCAAAATGAAGATGCTCTGTGAAGTCCACATAACAACCCTGAACTGCACAACTAGTTTAGCTTCGTTCTCCATGTTGTATCTCCGTCAAAATCCCGCTGGTGGTCACACTTCCAAAGCAACCCTGTAGAGTTGTCATCATCGGCACCTCCTACGCAGGTCTCAGCGCGGCGGTCAATCTCCTTGATCTATACGGAGGCAGCCCAGCAACATTTACACATCCTAACCCACGAAAGTCAGCATAAACCGTCTCAAAGTCCTTTGCAAATCATCGTGTTGGATGAACGAGCACCACTAGCATTATCGGATGCAAAGTACGCAAGTCCATTCTGGAGACAGATTCTCACACGATTCTGGATACCATGGACTCTATCCAATTTCCAGGCAAACAAGTCATGACGCTGTCTAACGGCGTGCATCTTCAACCAAATAGACCATGCGACCAAAGCCATCTCTAGACCTGTGCCGTCAACGTCTTTCTTACCAAGGGATGTTCTCGACGCGCACGGCCGTGCAACTATATCGCCATCGTATATTTCACTCCATCTGAGCACTCACACTCTTGCACTCTCGAGCTGCAGATAATTACGAACAGTATTGTGAACAGTATTGTACGGAGTATCAGGAAGTGGTTTAACTTCAAGCACGGACCCAACACAAGCGTTCACTACGCAATAGGCGACATCACCGACCTGGTGGGCATAAAACGCGGCAGCGCAACCATGCAAACGGGCCACTGCGCCGCCGTCAACATCCACAGACAAACCATATAGCCCAGGCTTCGAAACAGAGGTCCCGAACATGACGGAGGGGTAAACAGGTATGGTTCTGGCGTGGGTGAGACGGATCTGCACTGGGCGCCAGACGAGGGAACTGTCAGAGGCAGGCAGGGAGGGAGGGTCTGGTGGATATGTTCAATGGTGATATGGATTGGTGTGGTAAGTTGGAGTTATTCGCAGCTCGGGAAGAAGCTGGAATAGCGTACGACACGATAATCTTATGGACTCGAGCCAACTTTAAAAACTTTGCATAGAAGTAGCCAAATCAAGATGTCAAGGGTCAATAGACTCGAATCGTATACTTCCATGCATTCATTCTTTGTCCGGCTTCGAATTGTTAGGGGAGAAGAGAGGGGTGTTTGGGAGAAAGTCCACAGTACCAGACACGGAGAAAGCATATCATACCTGTTCACAATTACAAAGCTACAAGAGCCCAAGTGAATCACATACTGAAGAGAGTGATTGAAAGTCTTCGATTATTCTATCATATCTATACGCACAAAACAAAAGTACATGTGCTGGTATCATTGTAATCACCAGTGGTGAAAGTCTACGCTGGTAAGGGAATTCAACTATCCCCACTATCCCCCTCGGATTTTGGACCCTTTGCGCCAAAGGCCGTGAATTATTCAGTTCATTACGCACGCTTCGCTTACAAAAACACCTTGAAACTCCCATCAGAGATCTTCCCCGAGTGCTCTCGTATCCAATCGTCATCAGTAGAATACCCCTTCCCCAGACATGTGAATATCTTGCTCGCTCACGCCGCTCATTTTCGAAATGATACTTAGAGACGGTCCCAGCCGTCCCGAGGCAAGTGGTGAACGAGCGTCATCTCCCCAGCGATTCGGCGCCACCCACTCCCGGCTGGCATCTCCACGATCGCCTCTCTCTACGCCATCACGGGCTGTACCTGGTCGTGAGGGATGGAACGGTGCCTCGTCAACGAGGTCCTTGTATGAGCGCTCCATCTTGGTCGGACTATGTTGGCCAATGATCCTCCAGTTCTCAGAGGACGCGAAAGACACGTCTGTTGCGACGCTCTTGCCGCTTGATGAAACGAGATGCCGTGAGCCCGCCAAAACCACTGCACTGGGTCTTCTTAACTCGGACACGCTCTCGCCGGCCTCGCTTTCCGCCAAGGTGACCCAATTTGGCTCAGAGGGGTCTCTGGCGGTGGAGGCGGTGTTCCACCTGGTAACAGGGGCAGTGGTGTGAATGGCATCGTCTTCCATATGCGGCAACGCAGCAGAGCTAGATGTGATGCCCGAGTTGCCGTCAACGCTGTGGTATGAGAGGGGTGACTGATGCGGCTTGTACGCGAAAAGGGGAGTCGGCTGCAAGTTAGACATTTCGTTGAGAGTCGGGAGTGTCATGTCCAGACCCGGATCTCTCCTATGAGGTGTGTGGTCTGCGCCAGGAAAATTTGGCGAGCCGAATCCGGATACGTCACGTCGAATTGGTGACTTCGGGACGATCTATTGCTCTTTGCGAGGCCGCCATTGCCTCCGTCAATTGTCACCCAAGATTGTCTTCCGTCCTCGCTATCCACGTTGCTGATGCTACGAATGGTGGTCGTTCGCGCCGCATCGACCATGATGCTGTGAGGCATCCCCGAGGCGGATAAATCATCGAGTGTTTCCGAGCTCCTTCGTCGAGATGACGTGGGCGAATTGTCGTCGGCAAACGCCGCTTTGGCCGGCTTGACAATTAGTGTCTCTGTGTGCACAAAGGAACCTCTGCCCATAGCTGCCGCTTCCCGCATCGATAGATCAGATCCGTTGACCCGAAGAGTCGTCAGAACGGGATTGGAGATCTTTGAGCGATGCCTGCCGCCCACATAGTTGTTTTTGTTTTGCCGTCGTCGGAAATAGCACACTAGGATCATGAGCAGAATTGCGACAAATATCACGGGGATGATCGTAGCCAGGAGTATTTCACCGGTGCTCAAATGGCCCGACTGTGTCTGGGCCTCAACGGGGCGCCATCTTCCGTACTAGTGGCTGTGGCTGTGGTTGTCGTGGTAGATGAGACGGGAGTGACCGTGGTTGTGGTGCCGTCAGCGGCGAGGAAGCTGACATTGACCGTCTCTTTTCTGAGAGACCGGACCTCTTGGACGATGCTTCGATGAACAGCTTAAACCCCCTTTGACGTCTTCGGCACTTGGCCAGACAGCCTCAGGCCGTTTACCTTGAGCCAGTCTTCATTTGGGCTTGTGGATACTTTGACGGTGACATCACTGGGGTTTTTGAAATATTTGGCAAGGTCGAGGTCGAGTTCACTCCCAGGTCTGAGTTTGAAATCTTCAAAAGTAGATTCGAAAAGACCGGTTGCGACGTTGACGACGACGAGAACATCAAGATTGTCTGAAAAGAAATCCTTGAAAGTGATGGTGAAGTTGGCTGCGCGATCCCCATCCTTGGGCGTCCCGCGTAGTTTCCAGGTTTCTCGTCAAACGACAGCCAGCTTGGCATGTCCTTGGCCGCCACAGTTAGATCACCTGTAACGACTTGCTTGCCATCAAGCCTGATCCCGTTCTCCAGCGCATTGTAATTCACCTCGGAGCCACGGCTTGCGTTGAGTGTAACAATTGGGCGATCAGTCGTGAGTTTATGGCTCCCCACGACAATAGAAAACTTGAGCGATGAAGCTGAAAAGCCCACAATGTCCGATGCAACCAGACTAAAGTCAAATGTATGGGGCGGTTGAATGAGAGACTCGATAGGCGGCGTCTTCCCGCTAAAGGTCAAAGACGGCGCATCAAACTTGACCCATGCAGGTAGAGGACTGCTGTCCCCGGAGATAGCGTAGTAGTTGAGACCGGATTTGCCAAATGTGCCTTGGTCGAATGAGAATTTGAAGTTTGTGGACGGGTATGACAAGATGGAAGACGGAGCAGAGAAGTTGCCAAAGTTCTGGATCTGCTTTTCGAGGGGTATCTGGACTCGAGGAGCTGGCTGTCGCGAAACTACCAGAGTTGCGTTCATGGAAGTTGAGCCTTTGCCGTCGGTCGCGATGATGTCGACCGTTTGCCCGACTACGTCTCCCGGGAGATATCCCCGTCCTTTGGGGTCCCAAACAGGCGCCTTCCTCCATCATCGATGGACAACCAGCTGGGGTGATCGCCGAGTGCGTAGGAGATTTTCGAGTCGGACTGAAAAGTATATTGTGAAAAAGAGTAGGAAAAGAACTTGTCTGTCCTAGCAGCAAGCGGAAGCTGCGCGTTGAAAGGAAAGGAAATGGTCGGCTGGCCGTTTGCTAGCTGAGCGAGGGGCAGTAATGCCACAACCGCCAGCAGCGAAGGCATCACGGACCACGATTTATCGAGAGCCACCTACAAGAGGCGTTGCCTTCGAGTAGTTTTGTTGAGTATGTCACGTCACGAAGCCATACACGACGGGATAAGATTGATGTTCTTTGCAACGACTGTAGAGCAGGAGAATCGAGAGAAAAAGAATGATGATTCAAAAAAAAAAAAAAAAAAGAGTGAGTGAATGAACGAGAAGGACAAGACGAACTGTAGAGGAGAGAACGCAGATGAGACGAGCAGAAAGCGTCGCAAACCTAGGGACAGCCATCTTCAAGACTCTTCGAGGCAGAACTACTGCCCCCTTCATTCCTTTCACAATCCAACCGTGGGATTGTACGGCCAGAGCGTGCGTCTGGGTAGCGGCGCGTCCATGGAGCATCGGCACAGGGTTCGGCACACGTCCCCATTGCCACAAGAGGCGCAAATGTCTTGGAAACGGAGGCTCTACTGGGGATAGACGCACGGGAGATGCCATCAGCACGCTGGTTGAGTAGCGCGAGCTGTGAGGGCTGGGGAATAGTAAATGCGGCATTCCAGACGATTGGCCCCATCGATCCGGACGTTGACTGACGGTGAGACAATTGGAAAAGTTGCGTCGCGACTACAGAGAAGAAAAAAAGAATGAAGAAGAGGAAGAGGAAGAGGAAGAATGGCAGGTTTCAAACCAGCCTGCTGAATTGGGCAGATGCCATTGCCTGTTTGATCAAGGTGTGCGTACGGAAATGGCCCTGGTTTCTTGTTTCGACATGGATCTTTGCAGCAAGGAGGACATTTCACCGTCTTGTGACGTATTGTGCATAGAGGGGCCAAGAGAGGTTCCTGGGGGCGGGAACGGTGCGTGGGAAGAGAGATTGAGTTTCCAATAATTGAACGCGTCGAGGCATGCATCCATGAAATTGAAACTTCATCAATGTGATTCAACAAATCGATATGCAATTCCTGATGAGGCCGGGCGAAGATGTCAGGCTGTGGGCCAGCTAGACCAGCTAGACCAGCTAGACCAGCTAGACCAGCTACTACTAGCTGGGCGCGTAGATTGGCATTGTCTGGTGAATGAAGAGAGGCCATCATCACACCTTCGCGCCGGCAATTGCTGATTCCTGGCCAGTCACCGTTTGGCTAGCGTCTTCCACCCTCGCCACCCCACCCAGGCAAAAAAGTCAGGGAAACCGTACGCATACCGCTACGGACGAAGTATCTTTCCACCTAATCCCCGCCAAATATACAAGCACTTCTTCGTAGCGAATGCAGGCAGCTTATGTATGTACAGTATAACCCTTGAATGATTTTGCACGTCTACTTGCAGGGGAGATCGCACCAATCAACAGCTAGAGCGGGAAATTAGCGTAAAACAAAGGTACATAAATCTAGCAGTAATTTATAGGGAAAAACAGGTACTTGTGGGTAGCTTCTGTTCTCTGCTAACAAGGCCAGTCTTATCGGCTACGTGCTAACTGATAAGGGCTACCAGCCGTGGCGCAGGTTTCTCCGCAAAATTAAACAGGGGGATGTACTGCAACGCTTGCAACCTCTTCTGTATTGTGTACACTACAACCCCTGAATTATTTTACAAAGATACATGACAGGGGATAACAAGCCAATCAGGCGTCGAACGGGAGATAGGGCAGACAGGAGCTAGGATCAGCGAGTACCTTAAATCATGAGCAATTTACAAGGAAAAGATATATCTTTTAGTGGAGCCCAATACCTTGTATATCCACCTTGTGACGCTCTAATAGTACAAGCTCTATCTTACCCCACCCTAGGCGGAACGCTGCGGGTAGCTGTTATTAGGTAACCTGCTAGCTGCCCACGTGGGGCAAGTAGAGTTGTAAAATAATTCAGGGGTTGTAGCGTAGGTGTCAATTGAGCAAGTGAATGTTGACTTGTTCAATACGTATCCTTTGCTTGCTATGGCGCAATGGAATCGGGCAATCCACCCGTTTGTGCACGCAGACACCCGCGATGGCCCCTGTGGGGCTGCACCGTAACAGACTGATTGATTAACGGCTCCATCCCCCAAAAGGCGGTCAAGAGATGCAGAAGAAAATCTCTCGACCAGTCGCCGAAGAGTATTTCGCAAGTGACTAATCAGAAGAGACGTCTTCACAGGACGGCCTCATTTATAGAGGGAAAGCGGAAAGCTGCTACGCGGAGCTCCCCGCCCCTGACCTCCGCACACATGCTTCAATTAGGGCGCTTCGCTTTCCCAGATAAATCCACATACAACTTGTACTTTTGCACCGACTTTTCGCGGTACAAATTGTATGTGGATTTATTTGGGCGGCTACTTGCTACCGTCATAGCCCACTTTAGTGACGTTTTTTCACCGCCTTTACGCAAGGGAGCCATTATGATAGTAGCTCCTCCTTCTATAGCTTTAATATAATAGTAATATTATAATTTACTAGTAAATATTGTTAAAAGTGTTACTTTTATATTCCTCTAGTTAGGTCAATGACTTTACTTGCACTGCAAGTCAGCTGTACGGAGACCCGAGAGTCACGTCAAAAATCCTGCCCTTCACACAAGGTGGGTCCATTGCCTAAAGCGGTCTAGAGTGGCAGAAATACATTGAAATACGCTACAATAATGATGCTAGGATTAATCTAAGTACTTTTTACATACAAAAGTGACTTGCCTTAATCATTGTGTCAGGAGCGGAATGGCGATAGCATCAATGAGGGTAGCGCCCAGCGGGGCACAGAGCTGCGGGCTAGCTGCGGGCTAGTCACGTGAGGGCTGCAGGATATTTGAAGGAGCTTTCCCCACCAATAAAGGGAAAGGCCAGAGATTGAACCTTTCAAGCACCCACCCCTAACTAGCAGTTCAATAGCTACGACTCTTCAATCTAACCTTCACTCTGTTATTCACCCCAAGCTAAAAGCCTTGACACATTGTTGGTGTTATGGACTCGAGCTTAGGAGCTCGGGTCATGTCCCGGGTCAACCCTGGGTCCGGAAAGGGCGCGCAAAGGACGCGGACTGTGGGCGGATAGGTTAGGGCTTTACCCAAGCCATGCACGACACACACACACACTGGTATAAAGCCAGTTCCTATGTAACCTCTAGCTTAGTCCTACTATTCCCCTCTAAGGATAATATTACTACTTAGAACGCTTACGTGCAGTTGCCCTAAGGCCAGTTCCTAACAGTTGGATTCTTTGACCATATTATCTATCCTTACATATATGTTACGGTGCAGCCCCACAGGGGCCATCGCGGATATTAAGCGCGCATCGTATGGGTGATGTGCCCGATCCAATTGCGCGCCATAGTAAGCAAAGGCAAAAGGATACTGTTGAAACAAGCATGATATCAATCGCGGCACGCAGCCGCGGCAAAACGTCGGGCCGCGGGGCCACGCGCGCGCGCAACGCATGGAGCCCCACTTGTGGCCCACAAGCCTGCCCTCTGATAGTGCGAGGACCCACAAGTCAGGTGACCCACAAACGCAGAGCGTTTGTGGCCACTTTTCACGATCCGAAAAAGCCTCTCTTTTCCTCTCTTCTTTGAGATTAGATACCATGCCTAGAATAGAAGAATCATACCTATTCCTAGGCTATCCAATTGATCCTGACGTCAGGAACCCTGTGATTCCAACAGATACGTATTGAACAAGTCACCTTTGACTTGTGCAATTGACACCTATATTGCTAGGTCCAGGCAAAGCCTAGATCATCACGGCCATAGCTCTCTGTACTTCTAATATGGAGTATCAATTATTACCTGTATTATAGGGCAATTCCTTGTACAAATATCATGAAGTTCCTTTTGACGAAGCAGCAGGAGTACTAGTACTAGCCCTACATAGAGCTAGCTAGTGTAAATAATATATATATCATGAAGTGACCTCAATCTACCAGGTCCTACATAGTCCTTTTTGTGACCCGCCTGAGGTCTTCGCACACTCAATCCAGACATACAAAACAATCAAGTCACTAGACCAAGGGTATCTCAATCTCTTTTACTCTTTCCTGGACCTTTTTTTATTTGTCAAAAAAAGACAGAATGACATTCCTTAAATTCCTTACCCATGCCCTCGCTGGCTTGTCACTCATAGCCACCCCTATTGGCGCCCTTTTCGACGAACCAGAGGGTGAACAATCATGGTGCGGAGTTGAAAACCCCTCAGAAAACCTCCTTGATTTTCATCGCCAGCTCGATAGCCTATCCGAATGTACCGTACTTTGTCGAGGTTCGCTGCGGCCCGTGGATGTCTACATCTGGCACGTCTACGCAAAGTTCCTGAGCCCCTCGATATTAAGCGTAGGCCGATACCTTTTCCGTCAAAAACAAGCAAACGGCAGCGAACTTTGGCTGACATACAATGTAGGTCGAGAATATTGCTGAGCAGATGAGAGTTTTGAATGCAAACTTCAAGCCAGTCGGGATCACCTTTCAGAAGAAAAACATCGTGTTCGTGAAAAATAAGGAGTTGGTAAACGACGCCGCTCGAGATGCGAGCGCGTTGAGTCAGCTCCGTCTGGGTGATTATCGCACCCTCAATGTGTACTTTGTCGAAAAATTCGACAACCAAAACAGAATCGGCGCCGCAACATATCCCAAACGCGAAGGGGATATGAGTAGAGACGGCGTTGTTATGCTGGCTTCCGCTATTTTCAACGGCACCGACGGAGTCAACAAGTTGGGCAAGGCCCTCGTTCACGAGGTTGGCCACTGGTTTGGCTTGCCGCACACAGTTTCGAATTCATGTTTTGATGAAGGCGACATGATAAGCGATACCCTGCATCAATATATAGGGGACTGACTGTCCTAAAGACCTTAATACCTGTCCTGATCAACAGGGCTTTGATCCTACGCACAATTATATGAGCTTTAGCCAAGGGTACATCTTCCTATTTCACGCGCCGTACGGAGTACTCTCTTTCCTCGTGTGATATCTTGCTGACAAGGGAATTAATACTACAGAGACTGCTCCATGGAATTCACAAAGGGTCAATTGGTTCGCATGCGTCTCCTATGGGAGCATTATAGAGAACCTGGCTGTATGGGCGACTGTGTTCGAGTTGCACCTGTCAAGAACTTCAAATCGTTTGGGGTGGGTGGGTGGATCGGATTTTTTCCTTCCTATTTTAACTAGAAAAAAAGCCCTCCTGCAAGGCTTCTTTATGTCAATCAATCCATAAAGGAAATCGGTCCAATTGTTAATCGTGCCACGCCCCACTCCAAAAGATTGGGGCGTGGCACGATTACCAGGGTCTGACCACAGCCTTGGAGTTATGGTTGTGTACACCCTGGTATTATTGTAAAAACTACATGCAGGGGGAACCCAGGCCAGAGAAGACTGAAAAGTGGGACCATGGAGGAGTTGGCCAAAAAGTGAACTAGAAGTGAATCACCACCACAAAGCCAAGCCCACCACGGATGAAGAGGAGGCCCGGAATAGACACGGAGTAGGGTCGGACTAGAATAGGGTTAGGGACCTAGAACTTTTCCCTTTTTCTTTTCTTTCGTTTTTAATGGGATAAGGCTAGCGCAAGCTAGCAATAAACACCTACGACTGGCCACACATAAAGCGACGCAGGCCCGGGTTAGGGTCGGCGTTGGCACGAACATAGACGCAAAGGGGTTTTTCTACCTAATCAAGGGTTTTCCTGTTGACGAAGTAGCCGGAGTACTAGTACTAGCCTTACATAGAGCGAGCTAGTGTAAATAATATACATGAAGGGGGAATCGCGCCAATCAGCAGCTGAAGCGGGAAATAAGCGTGAGACAGAGGTACCTAAAGTCAGCTGTAATTTCCACTAAAGAAAAGGTACCTATGGGTAGCTCTTATTCCCCTGCATATTGCTCTAACAAGCTTAGCCTTATCAGCTGCGGGCTAGCTGATAAGCGCTGCCACAAGTGGCGCATGTAGATTCTTACAATAAAACCAGGGTTATATTATAGTCAATTGGGAGGGGAAAATGATGGCTGGGCGAATGACCGGCTCGCTGTACACTACAACCCCTGAATCATTTTACAAATCTACTTGCCCTACGTGAGGCAGCTGGCAGGTTACCTAATAATAGCTACACATAGTTACGTTCCGCCTAGGGTAGAGTATACTATTAGCGCATTATAAGGGGGATACGTAGAGGTATAAATAGTATATTCTTTTCCTAGTAAATTACTTATAGTTAAAGGTACCTAGCCCCTCTCTGCCTTATCCCTATTTAATACCTAATTAGCTCGCTACCCCCTGTTATGTCTATTTGTAAAATAATTCAGGGGTTGTAGTGTATGTATGGAGTACGTTTAGGTACACCCCACTGTATCTAGGGGATCTCGCTTAACAAGCGGGGTTGCCACCAGTTTTTCTCTCGTCAGAGTCTGGACTCAAATCCTTTTTGCTTTTTCGCTTTATGGTTGTTTCTTCTTCTCCCTCTCCCTGTAATCGACGTCGGTCAACCCGGCGAAAACTTATATCGCGTTGAAACATGTTGACTGCATATTGAAAGAAGTGAAAACGAAATAATGACCTAAGTTTCTACCGAAATCGAGTCGAGTCACAGCGTCAGCGTCTTGTCATGCATGATGAGCCGGTCACCCTCACCGCTGCTCAACTCACTCGCCGTCAGTGAGGATCTGGCGCCTCTGCCTGAGCTAAAGCAGGCAGGAAATGCGAAGATCGATTTTGACGGCCAACTGAGTGCGCCTCTGGTATATCATGAAGATGCGAGGACGGGCTGCGGTGGCCAAACCTGGCCAGCAGGATTAGTGCTGGGAAAGCACATGCTGCGATACCACAGAGAGCAGATGCGAAATGCTAGAATGTAAGTCTTGCCGTTCATGTCCTCTCCAAACGACCATGCACAGACAGAGCCGGACAAGAATTGTTTGCTCCTTGATACTCGGATTTCCCTTTCCCACTGCCACCAACAATGCGAGCCAGGAGCAGCTTGGGAGACGAGCCCTCGGTTGGCATAGTCAGCCCAGCCCCCGCCCCCAAAACAAAAAAACGCCCAGAGTGTCGTGCCTGGAATTACGGAGTACCGAGGGGTCGAGAAGCTGTGTTCGACCACCACCACATCTTCTTGTCATGCAGTCGCATGACAAAGTTGAGACAGACAGAACAGAGGCTGACTCAGACAACAAATGCAGACTGGAGCTCGGTGCCGGTGGTGGGCTCGTGGGCCTGGCTGTGGCGCTTGGCTGTGGCGAGGACACGAGACTGTTAGTGACAGACCAACAAGAAATGTTAGGACTGATGGACACGAATATACGGTTGAACAAGATTGAGGGCCGAGCCAAGGCATTGATATTGAATTGGTATGTATCTCACCCGGTCATGTGCTTGTCCACACTGACACGCAAGTTTCTTGTCAACTACAGGGGTGAAAGACTTCCTGAAGAAGTTGTGTCACAAAAGCCCAACGTTATTCTGGTGGCAGAGTGTGTCTATTTCGAGCCAGCATTTCCACTTCTCATGCAGACGTTACGAGGTCTCTTTGCCGTGAACGAAGACGCGATCGTGTACTTTTGCTTCAAGAAGCGAAGAAGAGCTGACATGCAATTCATCAAGATGGCAAAGAGGGCGTTCCTGGTTGAGGAGCTCTTTGACGAAGACCGAATCGTTTTTCAGCGCCAGGCATTGTTTCTCTTTTCTTTCCGGAGTAGGCCCAACAGCGAACGGTCGACAAATGTGCACAATGCAGGGCTTCCTCCTGCTGCACAAGATGTCCAAGACGGCGACTCAATCGCAAGCTGTACCGGGTGTAACGGACTACACAAGAGTAAACAAAAGTGTCATCCTGAAATGTGAATATAAGGGTTGAGACCTTTTGTGTCGATTCACCAATGTCCAACACGAAATAGAAAACTTCACTGGTTCAGGTCTCCATCACTGGCATCGTTGTTCTCCATCATATAGGAAGAAGTATCACATTCCATACGGAATGCAGAGTGCAGCCTGGTTTGGTGCTCACTAAGCCCGGAGCGATGCTGGCGCGTAAGCACGGAGGGGAGATACTGCATGGGAGTGCGGTGGTGTGCGTGCCTGTAATCCGTAGACGGTTTCATCTTGAACTAATAATCGGGGGTTAGCCAACATTCACACAGTATCAATAGCACAGTGCAAAACTCTGCTGCCGGCAAGCAATGACTTTGACAGGACGCTGTGGATGTTGTGGATGGGCCATCTGTTCAGCTGCGGCTTTTGACATTATTAGACCGTAGACCTGTAGACAAAGTCTCGTGTTGCCGTTTGGGGATCCGAGGCACCAAGGAAATTGTTGTGGGAGAAGAACGCGCCGTTTGTGCCCGTCATCAGGACAAAAGCAGGCAATACAGAACAACCATGAAGCCTTGTGCAAAGCCAGACGTCAGACGTCAGGTGCCAGGTGCCAGGTGCCAGGCGCTGTGCTCTGCGAAGCTGCCAGCGCGGATGCATTGAGATGCAGGCAAAGCATGCTTGATGATGCACCATGCGGTTCACCTTCCACGGGAGCGAGATCGTCGCTAATCACGGACACGCGCAACAGCGGCAGCGGACTGCTGCGACCCCTTCCGACCTGTGTGCCGAATTCGTTGGAATCTTTGATGAGGCGTGGAAGACAAGTGCAGGCACGAGGCCAGTCGGAATGCAACATCGGTAGCCGGCGGTGAACAGAGTTGAGTTCAGTATGGTATATGGTATTTATTGGGTACTACAGAATGGCAGCAGCATGGTTACGTCAACAATTCTACGTATTGCACAGGCTGTGAGGGCTGGCCCAATAGTATTAGCTTGTTTCAATGAGCGCGTCGAAACGCCAACAACACCACAACATGCGCCACGGCTTGCCATCTTGTTTGTGCCATCTCGCGGGAACAATAGGTTTTGAGTGGTAGCAGCAACAAATGTGCCAAAAGGTGCCAACCCTTTTGCATTGCAGTATAGTAGCTGATGGCCTAGGTACTGAAATGGGCGATGATTAGCTTCCATAGACCCGCGCGCCGTCGTCTTTTGTGTATCCATTGGCGCGGCCGTTCGTCTGTGGTTCCAGATTCTAGATGCAAAAGAAAAAAAAAAGCGTAGAGCGACTGAACCGAGACTGGTCCTCGACTTTTGCCAATGATAAAGTCGGGCGAAAGTGGTGTAATCAGGCCAAATTATGTAATACTTTCACCGGCCGGCAAGAGGCTGGACCGTGCCAGTGCCAACAAGAACTCGAGTTGGCTGCCCCAGGTACTTGCCAACGCGCCATTGGCCGGATACCTGAACAGAGACCTTGCACCAAAACTTGCCACAAAGGTGGGCCTTGCGTTGCCAAACGTTTGCACATGTAGGGGCCACAGATGGAGAGCCAATCAACCGTTGCAGCGCCGGTGGTTGACCAGTCGTGCGAGTGGGTCCCGGCTGCCTTCCGGCCATGCAACAGCCTTTCAAGAGGGGCCTCCACCCTCCTGGACCTCCACTGTCAAGGTTTTTTTGCCCCTCGCCCCTCTTCCAGTCCTAATTACTTATCATTAACTTCAACCCTTTACTTCTTTTTCCTCATCTCTTTCTTTTCGTCTTCTATTCACCACACCTTCCTTCATTGAACGACCAGAGGTCCGTCAGTTTTGTTTGATTTTCAGCACGGGCAGGATTCCCTCGCTTACACACACACTCCTTCGCTTCGGCTATTGTCAACCTTGACGACGTAGTCCACCACTACTTTTCCCGGCAAACGGCAAAACAACAACAAACAATCAAGCCCGCGCATTCATTCGATATACCAGAAAAACAATCCATCATGAAGTACTCTACTGCCGCTTCTGCCGCCTTTGTTGCTGTTGCCGCTGCCCAACCTCACCACGGAAACCACGAGCGTCTCCACGCCATTCGCGATGTTGTTCCACGCGATGTCGTCACCCGGACCGAGTGGGTGACGGAGATTGAATATGTCACCGAGCTTATTGATGCCACCACCACCCTCTGGATCACTCCTGGTCAGGAAGCTGCGCAGACCCCAACTGCTTCGTCCAAGAAGCCCCAGGCAATTTCTTCGAGACTCACTCTCCTGCTGATCAGGAGCCCTCGTCCAAGCCGGCTGCGCCTCCACCACCTCCTCCGGCTCCTACCACATCTACCTTCGTGGCTCCTCCTCCCCCTCCCCTTCTGCTCCCACCACCACCAGCTCTGTTTACGTCGCTCCTCCGCCTCCTCCTCCCCACCTGCCCTCGAGGCTCAGGCCACGACTGCTGCTCCTCCTGCACCTGTTGCTCCTGCGCCTGTGCCAAGCAGCAACAAAGTCGGCAACAGTGGTAGCTCTGGCGGCTCTGGCTCCGGTAAACACAAGGGTGACCTCACCTACTACGCCGTCGGCATGGGTGCTTGTGGCGAGGATGACAGCGGCAAAGACAACAGCGACAACATTGTTGCTCTATCCCACCTCTTGATGGGTACTCAGTCCAACGGGAACCCCATGTGCGGCAAGACGATTACTATCTATGCTAATGGCAAGTCCACTTCCGCCATGGTCCGAGACAAGTGTATGGGCTGCAAGCAAGATGACGTCGATGTTAGTGAGAAGGTGTACAAGGAGCTCTACGGTGGCCTCGACTCTGGTCGCATGCCCATCAGCTGGTCTTTCAACTAGTTCTCCTTTAGCTCTTGACCTATGCTGTGCTGTGCACAACGCAAGCTGATCTCTCGCTTGACCACGAATAAACGCAGGAAAGTCCAGTGACATCTCAGCATGACGATTTTTCACGATTATGGGCAGGACTCTCATTTTATCATCTTCCAGATCAAAGTATCCGGCGCTGAAGGGTATCAGGACGTTGGTGATATCCGGAAAAGATATACCGAAAAGATTTACATTTTTTGGGATTTATCCAGGCATCGTTTTGATCCAGGCAAGGCTTATGAAGTCTCGTCTTCGCGCCAACGCTACATGCTGTGTCGGCTCCGTGGCGCATCGAAAACGAAGAAAAGCTGCTTGTTTCTTTTTTTCTTTCTCTTTCTTTCCTTTTCCATTCTATGTATATATCATTTTTTTTGCTATTCAAGGAATGGACTCAGCCACGACAATACACTTGGATACAGCTATCTCAGTAGCTAGTTGTCGCTTGTGACATGAACATGATGAAATATATAGAAGATATGTTTACAGCCAGTCAATGAGACTTGTGTGAAACAATGCAATTATGATGTGAATCACCAACGGGCCAGTACTACAGTTCCCACTCAGGACGATTACCCTAATGTCGAGGCGATAACTCGTTTCACTGGCTGGATCTTTTGTGTAGGGATGCCCTCTCACACCTACGAATCATAAAAAGCTCAATAGCTCCTCCACATACCTCCTTGTATCGACGCCAATGCCCTGCACCAGCTTACTGGCTCCTCCGCACCGCCCACGGCATCCCCGGTCGAAATGCTCCTGAATCCAGCATGGTCGCTCGCCCTTCTCAGTAGGAAGATTTCCTTGCTCACGTGCTGCTTTCCCGAACCAGTCTTGTCGCTGTCGCTGTCTTCGTCATTGCCATCCTTAAACCCCTGCCCATCATCACTGAACATCCGCCCACCATGTCCTGACGAGTGATCCTCCGTGATTGCGGCAGTCTTGTCCAATAGCCTGGTCCATACGATCCACCACCCCCGATTTGTCTTTTGATTTCTCTCCAAGTCGGCGTGTTTCGATCTCGTAAGCCCGTGGATCATAAGAAGATGTAAATGCGAGTTGATTGCGTCTGCGCGGGACCAAGCCTCCGAGCTACTGGACTCGGGGACATTGGGAATCGTAGAATGGACAGTCAGCGCGGGGGTCCCACACAAGATTGTATATGGAATTGGCTACGTTGGAAGTAGATTTGGGGTCTACCTCTGGACGGTATGCCGTGCTCGCGAGGAGGGGCTTCTTCAGCGGGAACAGCTGGTGGTGCAGAGACCGGTAGAGGGAGTCCCAGGCGAGGGAGTCTGTGCGCAGACGAAACAGAAATGTGAATATGAAGGGCCGGTTGACGTAGACTACTACGCGGAGCTTTTCCGACTTGTTTAGGTCGTGGGAGTTGTAGCCCGGGAGCATGTTGCCTGCGACTTGGGACTGGGTGAGCGGGCTGCCGGGGTGTTGGAAGTCGCGGATGATGGTGGTGTCGGGCCGTGTGGACGGCTTGTCTTCAAGTTCGACGTTGATCGTGCGGAGGACGGTGCGGACATTCTGGCCGGAGGAGGAGGCGGACGAGTAGGAGAGGGTGTCTTCTTCGATGGAGCCCTTAAGCCCTATGAGGTAGTGGCCGTTGGTTTCGGAGGAGGCGCGCTGGGGATATGAGGACGGATAGGTGGCGGCGGTGGTGGTGATGCGTCGTGAGAGGGTTTGGTTGAGGTTGAGGAAGGCGGATTGCTGGTCGTGTGACCTGTTTTCGGGATGGTCCAGTATGAACCGTATCCTAGTCTCATGTAGCCAAGTATTGTGTCCATTTTCCCGTACTGTGCTTCTGTTGGATCTGATTCCCTAGGTGCTTCTGCTTGTGCTGATGTGGCGGGCGTCTCTGGGTCCTCGACTTGAGTCGTTTTAGGCTGCTGCCGATGCTGCTCGGTCTTTTGCTCGGCCTTGTCTTGATCTTCTGATGAATATTCTGCTTGCTGTTCCTTGGGCCTCTTTGATTGGTCTTCCTGGTTCTCAACAGTTGCAGACGGCGCCTCCGCAGTCTTTCCCTGCTTCGGCCTCTGATCTACAGACTTGATCCCCCTGCGACCATGCGCTCTTCTCGTGGATGTCGGGCTTTCAATCACGCCATACGCATGATCTCCCCATTGATAGAGATCCTCCATCCAATGCGTCACATCCTCACGGATTTCCTGCTCAGGGCGCCAACCCCAAGAATATCGCCCCATCCTCGGTGGCAGGCTCCTCTCCAGTGCCTAGCCACTGCGGCTCAGCTTTATCTCTGTGTCCCTTGACATCATCTGCACCTTCCTCGGTGCCAAATTTGATACGACCAGATCGACAAGGCCTTCAACCCTCCCGACAAGGTCCTCCAGCACCTCACGCTCACCACTCCCGCGCTGCTCTTCGCCGACGCCGACGCCAAGCTCGCCCGACCCAGCAATGCTGATGCCGCCGAAAACGTTGCGCACGGGATTTCCATGAAGCATCACGTTCCACGTGGAGAGAAATAGATCCCAGTAGCGGCTGATGGCGGCAACAAACTTGGTGCGCCTGTTGCGAACAAATAGGGCGCTAAGTGACGTGTCGTGGTGCATGAGGAATATGCTATGAGCACGCAGCAAGTCTCGCAGGAGTAAAGAAGCAGGTTTGAGATCTCTGCTAGAGTATTCGTATTTATCCTCTTGATCCTCCGTATTATTTACTGGAAGACGCGGCGGAAGCGGCACTTTGTTGAAATCAATGCTCTACATGATCAGTTAGCACCGTCAGAAACGGCTTGTTTTGTCTCTCTATCCGTTGTTGGTTCGCTTTCATGGGGAGGAAAATGCAAAGAAGTTTCAAACAGGTCACGCTGCATTATCCAACTTACAGCGAGAACCCACCAGCCCGGTTCCAACTCATGAGTGATGACCCGGCTCTTCTCCGTGTCCACCGACTCCAGTGATGCGCCATCAGCGAATCCACGACTGAAATTGATCATGCCCTGTGCAAGGCCGATCTGTCGCAGCCGCCTGTTCCTCTCCTCCTGAGAGATCGCATCCGTGGGCCGCCCCGGGTGCGTCTTTTCTTTGTTCCCGCACGCTGCGTGGTTTCCGAAGCGTAATAGACAATCTGGTCATCAATAGTATCGTCTGTATTGCCTAGACAAGGATTGAAGATGGCGAGGAATCCAAGCTGAGCTGGGACTGCGGCACCAGCAGCGGCTGTCGCATTGGCCATGGCGGGGGCGTCTCGGACTGCTTTCCCCGCCGCAGCGTATCTTAGGGACAGGAGATGACTCGAATGAGGGTGACAAAGTCCAGGGTAAATTAATTATGTCTGGATCTTATTATGTATGACCTGTTGACATGACGAAAGTTCAGCGCAGTCGATGATATCGGTGCTGCAGGAGAAAGAAGCACGCTACTTAAAAATGGGGCCAGGCAGAGGTGAACTGCTTGCTGCACGTGGGGCTTGAAACGGGCGAGCGATCGGGAGACCTTGGAGGGGTGCTACGTCATGACTCGATGAGAAGACGGACATGGTGGCACGTTGTCGGTCGTACAGACTGCATAATAAATGATATATTCATTCACCCACCATTTCAAACCTCTCTAGTCTGCTTCGCTGTTCGCTGGGTAATTTGACACTTGCTTGGCTTATCAGAGAAAGCGGAGCGCCCTGATTGAAGCCCTTGTGAAAGTGGTCAAAGCCAGAGAGGTTAAGACGGGGCGGACTTCATCGGCATGCTTCAACGCTTTCACGTATAAGTCGCCCTTTCGCAGACAACTACTCGTGATCCTCAAATCCCTAAATAGCACAAATGTCACTGGGACAAGGCAATGACGATGCGCAGCTTTGGGCCCGATGCTCTCTTCGCCTCACCTTGCTCCCTTGGCCGACGAACCCGTCACTCGCTTCTACTGGTCACCATATTGAAAATCAAACCCCAGATATACTTGCGACTTGATCAATTACAATCTTATGAAGTCGTTGGACTTTTGAGCAAACGCTTATGAAATGGTCTAGACAGATGTCGACCTACCAGTGTGGCGCGCAACACCTCGCCGCCAACGAGCAGATACTCTGATTTTTCTTTTTTCTGAGAAAGAACGGAAATCAAATACAAGCGACAGACCATCAAAGCTAGCACACTATCATCAATAGCCACCGGGTGGGGTGGTTGTTCGACCACATACCAGCCCGTGGTAGGAAGATGGCTGGCTGGTAAGACATTCCCGACATGCAGATGGAACGGAGCCAGCCTACGCCAGTCACGGATTGTCGCAAACCCGCCATCACAAAGGGGTCTCTGCTGGTGCACTTTGAGAATTTGAACAGGGCGTTTTTCTTTCCCTCGGAACTATGTAGGGGTTTGACTCTGGATCTATCAGGATAGCCAAGACAAGGCCGTCCGAGTCCATTATTGAGGCGAAAGACTTCATATACCTATAATAGCGGTGCCCTCTCATCCATCTCGAGGAATGGAGAACGACGCATCATGACTGAAGATGACCCACGGACGAGTATATGGACCAGATGAGAAAGGGCGTCCAGATCTGAACAAATACGCACGTGAACCAGCGAAGTAATGGCTACACATTCTTCTCATACTTACCACATGCCCTCGCAAACAGATAATTGATTTCCTCTCTGTCCAAGTCCAGCTCGGTGTTCCTCTTTATCTCTTCCAAACTTTCTTGCATCTCCAACCATGAAGACTCCTCCGTCGACCGTCTTGAGGGTCCTCTTCCTCACATGCCTCACCAAAGCACATATGCAAATGTCTGATCCCCCTCTGCTATCCAAGTTCAACAAGTACACCACCAACCAAGACTACGACATGACCTCGCCTCTCCACGCCGACGGAAGCAACTATCCTTGCAAAGGCCACCACCAAGTCATCGGGACATCGCAAGGCCAGCCCGTAGTGCAATGGACCCCGGTCATTCCTACAGCATGACTATCCGCGGCAACACCCTTCACAACGGGGCAGTTGTCAAGCCGCGCTTTCGTTTGACAGAGGCAACTCTTGGAAGGTCATACACTCTTACATTGGAAATTGTCCCGCTATGGACGGCTCCAGGTATGAGTTTACCCTGCCGGGGATACGCCCTCCGGGCAAATGCTCTTCGCGTGGACGTGGTTCAACCAGGTTGGCAATCGGGAGATGTACATGAACTGCGCCGTCATTGATGTACAAGGCAGCGGGGGCAGGAAGAAACGTGGAGCGGCATCGTCAATGACGAGTCGCCCGGATATGTTTGTCGCCAACGTCGCGAATGGCTGTGGCACCGCGGAAGGGAAAGATGTCATGTTCCTGGATGCGGGGCCAGACGTGGACGTGAAATCGAGAAATACGGCACCTCCCGTTGGGAACTGCGGCGCGTCGGCCAAGTTTCCGGTCAAACAACCTGCTTCGGCCCCGGATCCGTCCAAATCAGCACCAAAGAAGCCTTCTTCTCCGCCATCTAACCCTTTTTCTCCGAAACTCCCTCCCTACATGGACGTGTCACAGCCTCTGCCCCTAAGGCACCAAATCGCGTTACAAACAGTAGCATGACGTGGCACAGCATGTCCCATCCCCGACCACGTCTCCCAGTCCCGCAAAACCCTTACTGTGACTTCGATACAGCCATCGCCCTCCGGTTCCTGCAAGCCTGGCTCTTTTCAGTGCACGGCTAGTCCTTCAGAAGGACAGGGCTGGCAAGCCTGCGATGCATCTGGAAGTTGGGTAGTAAGTCACTGTTACTTCTATACACATACCAATGTCATTCGACTTTGTTTACTAATAGCTTGTAATAGCATGCCGGGGACTGCGGCGCCGGCCAAGTTTGCAAGTTCAATGCTGCCAATGGAAGCCCATACTGTGTTCGTCCTAACTTCCAATTCCCGCGAGGATCAGTTCGAGAGGCTATGAGATAAGAGTCAGGCGGTATAATTGGATTTTGTCATCTTTTCGCGATTTCCTTTTCCGCCTCTTTCGTTTCCAGTCGGAGCATAGACAAGGTCGGTTGCATTGTCATGAGCAAGGAGGCAGAAAAGGGCAGAGACAAGGCGCAGGATGAATGAGCGCAGGTGCCTAGCTGCTAGAGAGTCACGTGCATGTTAGGCGGGGTATAGCGAAGACCACGCCCACATTGTTCAAAATAATTACGCATCTACCCTAACTAGCACCTTCGCTGCTAGTTATCCTTTGCACTCTGGCCTAATCCGAATCAATCAATAACTTCGGATGAGTGATTAAGTGTTAGAGTCCTAGAAGGTGTGCTAGAGACTCCTAATAGACCAAAAGACCCGCTAATGCTAGCCGCTGCCGGCCAAGCGTTCATAGCGACGTCGCTTTTGATCCTTCGATGTCGGCTCTTCCTATTATACCGAAGCAGAATTCGGTAAGCGTTAGATTGTTCACCCACTAATAGGGAATGTAAGCTAGGTTTAGACCGTCGTAAGACAGGTTAGTTTTACCCTACTAATAACCTCACCGTAATAGTAATTTAGCTTAGTATAAGAGGAACCGCTAATTTAGATAATTGGTTTTTGCGGCTATCTAACCGGGCAGTGCCGCGAAGCTACTATCTGCTAGATAATAGCTAAACGCCTTTAAGTTAGAATCTATGCTAGAACGCGGTAATACCGCCCGTATATATAGATAGATAAGAATAGGCTCTAGCTTAGTGTCTTAGTAAGCAATCTCTCTACGGCGTAGGAAGCGCGTTATAGTATTTTACGTATTATAATTTTAATATAAGCGGGGTTAAATCCTTTATAGACAACTTAGCTATACGAAATGGTCCTGTAAGCAGTAGAGTAGCCTTATTATTATGATTTGCTAAGGGTAAGCTGTCCTTCGCCTTAATTTCCTAGCGTTAGGCTCTACAAGACTAGGGCGGGCATTAGGGGAAGGGTAAGCGCTTCTTTAGAAGCCTAGGAATATACGCTAGCTAATAGGTCTAGGTAGGCTAACTAACTTAGCTTAGGGATTTCCTATGTAACGTTAGCTTATAGCTCGTGGCGCGGATGTATAGATAGTGCAGGTTAGGCGCCTACCCTAGACTAGTCTTTTCGCTAATGTATACCTAAAGCCTAGGCTCTGTAATAACGCTATCACGTGAGTGAGAAGGGGTCCCTAGCTAATCTTAGCCCTATTAAAATTTTCTAAGTGACTGTTTAAATTATTATAGCTCCTCCGTCCTAATTAAGCAAGCACCCTGTTAACAGGTATCTAACTAGACTAGTATTAATTAACTCCTTAAAGCATAATAACTTTAATTAGTATACATAACACTTATAACTACCTATCTAACCTATTATGGCTACTAATAAGGCGCCTGCCCAGGGCATGCTCTAGGGTGGACGCTTCACTGGTTTATTACTTACTAGCAGCGTCCTGCTACGCTATAGGTACTAAGCTTATAGATTATAGGCAGTCTTAATCCCTTATGCACTAATATAATATGAGTATTTCCTATGATTCCTGCCTATACAAGGAAGATATTCTTAGTAGTATTACCTTTGCCCGCGCAAACGCAAAGTCTAGTATTATTTTAAATAATAACTTCGCTAAGATTAAGAGGGCCTATATAAGGTTCTAAAAGAGTGAGAGGCAAAGACCTTTGTTATTTAGCTAGCTAATAAGGATGTAAGGCATCCTTTAGCTACTTGATTTATTATGGCTAATTAGATAGGATCTAGATTTATACTGCAAATAAGCATTAACTTAGCGAAATCATTAGCAAGGATATTGCTAGTAAACTATATACTAGCCGTAGCTAAAACAAGTAGGTTGTCTGTGATATGCGTATATGGCTGCGCAAACGAATTAGGGAGATTGATGAGCAACTTGTTGCCTTCCTTAAGGTAATTGCTACCTATGCTAAGTCAGACATATAAGCCTCCTAGCCCTACCTCCTCTAATTAAGCTACCCCTTCTAACCACTATCTTAGCAACTACCTTATGCCTAGGTACACCTACCTCTAATAAGCCTAGCTAATTTATTAGTCTTAATAGCTATTATTATTTAGCTTTACCTTTACGAATAACGTTAAGCAACTCCGCAAGTGTCTAAAGAGAATTAATAAGAGCCCACTTAGCTATAGCGCTCTTGCTAGTAATGTCTTTAATATTGATTGCGAAATAATAGCTAAAGAGCTTAGATTTAATGGTATTATGTGGAATTCTATACATGCTATGTCGGATTGTGATTTTGTGACTAAGTTCCTATAGTAGGGTAGTATGCTAATGCAGCATATTTCGCAATAGTCTAAGGATCTTATTATCTATTCCACCATGGAATTTAGCTTTATTTCCCTTATAGATACATATTAGTCCGGATTGTTGTTAATGCCTTAGAAGAAAAACCCTAATAGTCTTAAGTTATTGTGAGGAAAAGCTAGTCGCATATTTAGGCATATAGCTAGGCTAATGATAGCGTAAAAGGGCTTGCCTAGCACGTACAATAAGGACCTATAGGAGAGCTAGGAACCTATACTAGACTATGTGAAAACCATCTCTAATAGCTTGCAGATTGCAAACGGCATTCTTACTACGCTTACCGTTTAACTAGAGTGCATGTTAGCGGCACTGGACCCCTCTATGACTATAACTGACTTAGCTGAGAATTTAGTGAGGAAAGGCATGCCCTTCCGTAAGACTTACTATATCTCTAGGCAATGTGTAGCGAAGAGCAAAGAGCTAGGTATCCCTATAAATAAGCTTACACTTAAGTAACTCTAGGCTATTAATGCCTGTTTTATAGAGGATATTATAGATTCGTTTAAGTATAAGGTAAGTATTAAGGCAAAATCAGCTAAGGGTAGCACTAGTTAATTAAGTATCCTAGAGTAGATTAAGGTCCTTAGGGCTATATTAGAGTAAAGACTTGCTAGTGTCTATGTTGTATTGTAAGATGATTTTTAACTTTTTCTATGTAAGTGAATTTTGCGGAAATTAAAAAGTAGCCTATAAGCCCTTACTAGCAACCCTAAACTGCTAATCCGCTTAGTAGGCTTCTAAGGGGTAGACTATACTAGGTTACCCTCTAGGGGGCTTACTATAGGCGCTAGGGTAGGTAAAATAGAAAAAGTTATTAGTAGGCGCTACCCTAAGCGTAAGTATAGAGGTTACTATAGGTAGTAGTAGGCTAACTTAGCTAGGCTAGCGGGCGAATTTTGCTATGGTAGATAGGAGGGAGTAGTCTAGGTTAGGCGCCTACCCTATACTAGTCATAGTATAGGTAGGTATAGGTTAGGTACCTACCCTAAACTAGTATTCTTTACGAAGGTATAGGTTAGGTACCTACCCTATACCTATCCGCGCATGCCTTACTATTCTCCTAGTTTTATGCACTTACTCTATATAACTTAAGGACACTTCTCTATTAGTAACTGGTTTGTATAGGTAAGTATAGGTTAGGCGCCTACCCTAAACCAAGATTTTCTATAGCAGTATAGGCTAGGTACCTACCCTAGACTAAGTATTTTTTTACGTAGGTATAGGTTAGGTGCCTACCCTAAACTAAGTATTTTTTGCGTAGGTATAGGTTAGGTGCCTAACCTATACCTATTCGCGCATGCCTTACTACCCTCCTAGTTTCTATGCGCTTACTCTATATAACTTAAGGATACTCCTCTATTAGTAACTGGTTTATATAGGCAGGTCTAGGTTAGGTGCCTAACCTATACCTATCCGCGCATGCCCTATTACCCTCCTAGTTCCTATACGCTTACTCTATATAACTTAAGGACACTCCTCTATTAGTGACTGGTTTATATAGGCAGGTCTAGGTTAGGTGCCTACCCTAAACTAAGATTTTTCTGCGGCGGTATAGGTTAAGTGCCTACCCTAGACTAAGTATTTTTTTCCATAGGTATAGGTTAGGTGCTTACCCTAGACTAATATTTTTCTATAGCAGTATAGGTTAGGTGCCTAACCTATACCCATTTACGCATGCCTTACTCTCCTCCTAGTTTCTATACGCTTACTCTATATAATTTAAGGACACTTCTTTATTAGTAACTAGTTTATATAGGTAGGTCTAGGTTAAGTGCCTAACCTATACCTATCCGCGTATGCCCTACTACCCTCCTAGTTTCTATACGCTTACTCTATATAATTTAAGGACACTTCTCTATTAGTAACTAGTTTATATAGGCAGGTCTAGGTTAGGTGCCTAACCTATACCTATCCGCGTATGCCTTACTACTCTCCTAGTTTCTATACACTTACTCTATATAATTTAAGGACACTCCTCTCTATTAGTAACTAGTTTATATAGGTAGGTCTAGGTTAGGTACCTAACCTATACCTATCCGCGCACGCTATTATTATGCGGGCGGGCGCTGTGGTCATGCGTGCGGGCGCTATAGTTATATATGCAGGCGCTGTGGTTGTATACGCGGGCGCTGTGGTTATGTGCGCGGGCGCTATAGTTATACGTGCAGGCGCTATTGTATGCGGGCATAGGGAGGCAATTAAAAGTTAGTGCACATAGGCATTTGCGTTATATAGCTATAAGTTGATTTTTAACTTTTCCTATATAAATAAATTTTACAGAAAATAAAAGTAGCTTACAAGCCCCGCTAGTAACCTAGGTCTACTAATATAGTTAGTAGGTATTTAAGAGGGGGCGAAAAGAAGCCTAGATAGCTAAGTAGCGGCGCTATAAGGTAATGTAGTTTAGCAAGTACTACTCTCTCTATACCATATCTTACAGATATCTATTATATGGCCCTTTAAATAAACTTATAGGCTATAGTCTTGTTAGTAGGGGTTTATAGTAGATATTAACTTCCCTAAAACCGGTTGCTTAGGCTTTACAGCGTATAGGAAATGCCTAGCTATAGTGGGAGGCTTGCCTCTAGGCTACTAGCCGGATAGGTTCTATGGGCAATTAGCCTCTGGCTATTATGCTGTAATTTAGAGCAATAGGTAGCAACTATATATAGCTAATGCTAGAATAGTAGATGCTACGCGCTGCGTCCTCCTCTTAGGGCACCTAGACCACATAGCCTATAGCAGGTAATAGCGTGTATATAGATAAATGCCCTAGGGAACTTAGAGGGGAAAAGCGGAATGCTATAGGCAGTCTCTCTAGCCTATAGCTAGCTAAAGCCACCCACAGCGTGCCTATGTTATAGCGGGCAACCACTAGAAAACTAAATCTCTCTAGCGCTACCCCTAGTGGCGCTAGCAGGCTATCCCTAGTAAATAATAGTTACCTAGTTAATTCTACTAGTAGTTATATACTTATCTTAAAGATTAAGCTATGTATATCTAAGTATAAGCAATTATATAGCGAAACTGCAAATAGCTTATTATATAAGTTATTATTTATTTAATAGTACCTTACTACTTAGATAACTATAGTAATTCTAGAGCTAATACATGCTAAAAATCCTAACTTTAGAAGGGATATATTTATTAGATTAAAAACCAATGCCCTCTAGGCTCTCTAGTAATTCATAATAACTTCTTAAATCGCATAGCCTTATGCTAGCAATAGTTTATTCAAATTTCTTCCCTATTAACTTTCAATGTTTAGGTAGTGGCTAAACATAGTTGCAACGGGTAACGGAGGGTTAGGGCTTAACCCCAGAGAAAGAGCCTAAGAAACGGCTACTACATCTAAGGAAGGCAGCAGGCACGCAAATTACCTAATCCTAATTCAGGGAGGTAGTAATAATAAATACTAATACAGGGCTCTTTTAGGTCTTATAATTAGAATGAGTACAATTTAAATCCCTTAACGAGGAACAATTGGAGGGTAAGTCTAGTGCCAGCAGCCGCGGTAATTCCAGCTCCAATAGCGTATATTAAAGTTGTTGTGGTTAAAAAGCTCGTAGTTGAACCTTGGGCCTGGCTGGCCGGTCCGCCTCACCGCGTGTACTGGTCCGGCCGGGCCTTTCCTCTGTGGAACCCCATGCCCTTCACTGGGCGTGGCGGGGAAACAGGACTTTTACTTTGAAAAATTAGAGTGCTCCAGGCAGGCCTATGCTCGAATACATTAGCATGGAATAATGAAATAGGACGCGCGGTTCTATTTTGTTGGTTTCTAGGACCGCCGTAATGATTAATAGGGACAGTCGGGGGCATCAGTATTCAATTGTCAGAGGTGAAATTCTTGGATTTATTGAAGACTAACTACTGCGAAAGCATTTGCCAAGGATGTTTTCATTAATCAGGAACGAAAGTTAGGGGATCGAAGACGATCAGATACCGTCGTAGTCTTAACCATAAACTATGCCGACTAGGGATCGGACGATGTTATTTTTGACTCGTTCGGCACCTTACGAGAAATCAAAGTGCTTGGGCTCCAGGGGGAGTATGGTCGCAAGGCTGAAACTTAAAGAAATTGACGGAAGGGCACCACCAGGGGTGGAGCCTGCGGCTTAATTTGACTCAACACGGGAAACTCACCAGGTCCAGACACAATGAGGATTGACAGATTGAGAGCTCTTTCTTGATTTTGTGGGTGGTGGTGCATGGCCGTTCTTAGTTGGTGGAGTGATTTGTCTGCTTAATTGCGATAACGAACGAGACCTTAACCTGCTAAATAGCCCGTATTGCTTTGGCAGTACGCTGGCTTCTTAGAGGGACTATCGGCTCAAGCCGATGGAAGTTTGAGGCAATAACAGGTCTGTGATGCCCTTAGATGTTCTGGGCCGCACGCGCGCTACACTGACGGAGCCAGCGAGTACTCCCTTGGCCGGAAGGCCCGGGTAATCTTGTTAAACTCCGTCGTGCTGGGGATAGAGCATTGCAATTATTGCTCTTCAACGAGGAATCCTAGTAAGCGCAAGTCATCAGCTTGCGTTGATTACGTCCCTGCCCTTTGTACACACCGCCCGTCGCTACTACCGATTGAATGGCTCAGTGAGGCGTCGGACTGGCCCAGAGAGGTGGGCAACTACCACTCAGGGCCGGAAAGCTCTCCAAACTCGGTCATTTAGAGGAAGTAAAAGTCGTAACAAGGTCTCCGTTGGTGAACCAGCGGAGGGATCATTACCGAGTTTACGCTCCCAAACCCCTGTGGACTTATACCTTTACTGTTGCCTCGGCGGGCACGGCTGCGGGCGCTCCCCGCGGGGGCGCCGGGCCAGGCGCCCGCCGGAGGACCCAAACTCTTCTGTATTTTCTTGCGCATGTCTGAGTGGATTTACTGTCAAATGAATCAAAACTTTCAACAACGGATCTCTTGGTTCTGGCATCGATGAAGAACGCAGCGAAATGCGATAAGTAATGTGAATTGCAGAATTCAGTGAATCATCGAATCTTTGAACGCACATTGCGCCCGCCAGTATTCTGGCGGGCATGCCTGTTCGAGCGTCATTTCAACCCTCAAGCCCTCTGCGTGCTTGGTGTTGGGGC